>OVAY01000231.1:0-17466 GCA_900406395.1 Kernera saxatilis | reverse complement strand
AAACCCCCCCCCCCCCCAATCATATCTACCGTTCTCTAAATAACTCTACTATTCGCAGAATATCTACCATATCATAAAAATAACTCTAAGAAATAACTCTACCATTCCCCAAACAACTTTGCTTCTAATTTTAAGTCTACGAACCAATATACAAATTTACCACCAAATTCGTGGTATACTTTTTCCAACGTGTCTGCCTACCATGAAATTAATAGTAATGGCAGTTTCATGATTACATTTTTTATTCAAAGGGTAAAAAGGTATTATTGGTATGATAAATTGTTTTAGTAATTTTGGGATAAAATGTGTTAGAATTGTAATAACGCTACTTTCCAAGATTATTATAGTAACTTTCTCTATTAAATATCATCTCAAATTTAGAAAACTTGACTAAGTTTAATTTTTAGTGTCTCAGTATCGTATTTTTTCTAATATTGAAAAGCCATCTAAAATCTAAACCGCATACTATTATAGATAACCAACTCTTGAAAGATTAGCCACTAACTTGATCTTATTCTCTCTACTCACTCCACATAAGGATATTTACTCTTACAATTGGCCATTTCATTTTTTATCTATCAAACTATTACAATTTCTCATCACAATGGCTATGGAAAAACATAACTTCGCTGATCTACTGCCGATATCAATTATGTTGGACAAACTAGAGCAAGGACAATCCAACCAAAATATAGTAGTTCGTCTTTTGCATTTTTGGTAAGTCTAAAATTTAAAATTCAATGGAACATTGATGAGTTTGACCTATTATTCTTAGATGAAAATGTACTACCATCTTTCATTTAATAATATTGGTTTAATTACTAACATCCCATTTGGATATATGTTTAAACATATTCCTCATACAATTAACCTTTTATGATCTCACTTAGTCTCATATTTTATTACTTCTCCATTGACTTGAATACTCTGATGCAAGCTTCAATTTACCACTGATGCATCCATAGATACAAAAACCAACTAAAAGATGAAAATCAATGGTTTTGAATTTCAGTGTTGTAATAGACATGTAGTTTGAAATTTTTGCTATCTCAAACTGAAAAATAAATGTCATGCATGTGTTGAGCCCATCGATAAAAAGCGTTGCAGATCATTGGTTAGTATTCTTGAATCAGTCATTGTTACAAACACCAAGTTATGTTACACCAAAAATATTCCTTATGGGAGATAATCAAATCATGAGAAGAAATATTGCAATTATACTGGTTGTTACAAACACTAAGTTAGGTTTAATTCATTCCATTCATTAAAACACGATAGTATTTTCAATTTTGGCGAATCCGATATTTTGGGGATGTACATAAGAGATAAAATTTATGTTCATATGACGCATGCAAAGAAGATTTTGTTTGTGGTGCAGTGTTTTAGGGAGTCAAATGGTATTTTTGTGATTATAAATTGTAGAGTAATTACTCCAAATAATATATATAAAAGTAGCTAAATTATTATAATTGCACATCCAAGATGTGGCTTACTATAACAGCACATAAAAATTTGAGAAAAACTTTAAAACCTTTTCCAGGTATTTACATTAATGTGCAATTTTGAATTAAGATTTAGGAAAAAAAAAATAACGATAACGAAAAGAAAGCGAAATATTTTTATTGAAAACCTAAAAACCTAGAAACCTAAAACTCGTTTTTTCACTCGACATCGGCGACGACGAGGGAGAACATTGCAATCTGTAATCCGTGAAGCTTCGTTTTCCGACAGCGACGGTAAAATGAGTCATGTATCGAAAAGCAATTCGATTAGATGAATATGTAAAAGTTTTTGTTCTAAATTTCATGTTTTGTAATATCTATTCTTATTCTGGATCTCGTTACAGAGACGAGTCGATGGACAACGACGATTGGTGACGTAAATATACGACGATTGTCATCAAGTTACTTAATATAGAAGTCGTAAAGTTGTCATCCGGTATGTATCGTGACCTTTCTTACTATCTTCCAGGACGCTTGGAATTGTGGCCATTTACTATGTTTAAAGAGTATCCGTAACTTTTGATGATTTTAGGGTTTTAGTGAAGTTTTGTAAGATATGTTAAAGAAACTCATGTTCTTATTCCAGAGAGTTTATGTTTTGATAAATAGAATTTGTGGCCTTTGATATCTCACATATGTGGGTCAAACTCTTCTTTAGGGAGAAAGAACTTGAAATTTTGGCCGTTTACTATGTTTTAAGAGTATCTGACGATCTCTAGCAGTTGATGATTTGAGGGTTAGCGAAGTTTTGTAGGATATGTTAAAGAAACTCATGTTCTTGTATAATTTGGCATATATCATGAATTTATAAAACAGTAAATGGAGAATTAATCAGGGAAAAAACATCATACTTAGTGAATGTATATCATTTTATTACTGTGACAGTTTTGATATTTGCTGCATTTGAGTTGGATAGTTTTTTACCTTGACAAGTGGATAATATTTTGCTAGGTTTCTTTCATCGAAAATTGATACAACTTTTAATCACAACTCATTCAATTTTGTATTTCAGTGTGACAATATAGATTGAGCTTGCTCTTCTTGCGGTCTCAAAGGGAGTAATAAATGCCCTCATGTGCTTGCCTTATCCGTCACAATCCCTGCAGTGCAATGAGAGTGTTCTTGAATCGATCTTTGTCCCATGCCCAAACGCCAAGTTAAGTTGCACCAAGATGTTTTCTTATGGGAAAGAATCAACTTATGAGAAAGAATGCAAGTTCTCTCTTTGCATAAATAAACACATTATGATGCACTCTATTTGCTTTGGTTTTGTTCTGATTTTCCATTCTTAGTAAAACAATCGATATGTAGTTTTGTGTCTAGATCATCTTTAAGTTTGTTTCTACAATTGTGTAGGAAAAATCGGATATGCTCTTTTCTCTATTTGAAAGACGGATCTCTAGGTTTTCGTAGCTGCTTCAGGTCAAACTCCTCCACTCGTCTCCGTCAAAGAACTCCACCTTCGGTCTAATTTAGTTCATTAGGTTCCTCATTTACTATCTCTATGATATTGGGCTAACTAAAATTGATGTCAATAGGGCTTGGCCCATTAAAAAACTATGGCCTTAATTGGTATGTAATATTAAAAACTCATCAAATGCTATTGCAACCTTGTTAATGTAATTTTCTTGCTATTTATTTTGCTGAGCCGGATGTGGCGAATGTATGTTTGTGTTTTTGGTGCAAGCTGCTGTAACAGTTGAAAATGGCTTATACCGATGTTGTGGCTGAGTTTTCTAACAATTACGATAGATTCATATTTGTGTACTAATGGAGTTATTGTTGAGTGCATATTTTAAACGGTCATAACAAGCTACGGTCTTGAAGATGATCTTTATTATTTCATAAATTAAGTATTTTTGTCGTGGCAAAAGTGAAAAAAACTCGGGCCAATTAGCACTTGGTCGAGACCACTTTGATATGGCCAAAAAATAAAAATACACCAAACAAATCGCCATACTAAGTGACGCCCTCGAAGATGACTTACATAATCCCATAACTTAAGAGATTGTATCAAGGTAAAAGTGAAGAAACTCGAGCCAATTAGCACTTGGTCGAGACCACTACATTCGTGTAGTGACAGAGTTATTTAACAATTATGGTAGACTTACATTCGTGTAATGATAGAGTTATTATTGAGTGCATATTTTAAACGATCAAACTAAGTTACGACCTCGAAGATGACCTACATTATCCCATAAATTAAACATTTGTGTAAAAATGAAAAAACTCGGGCCAATTTGCACTTGGTCGAGACCACTTGGATATGACTAAGTGACATCAAACACCAAACAAATCGTTATACTAAGTGACACTCTCGAAGATGACCTACATAATCTCATAATTTAAGTGTTTGTGTCGAGGAAAAAAGTAAAAAATCCGAGCTAATTTTGCCGTAGTCCATAACACTTTCAAATAGACCAAATTGCATAAAACACCTAAAAAACCGTCAATATAACCTCCGACCTTGTTGACATCCTTCATTATACTATGTATTAAGTGTTTGGGTCGAGGAAAAACGTAAAACAATTCGAGCCAATTTTGTCGTGGTCCATAAAGTTAAAATGTGTGTGTTGGTAGAGTTATACTGCTTACGGATATAGTTTTCAACCTATCAAAATCTCTTTAAGTGATAGGTCAAAACTTTTTTTTTTTTTTGAAATCGATACATAACTCTACCGTACACTTATTATCTCTACCACCACTATATTATTAACTCTATTAATCTTTTGCCATTTTAGTTAGACATAAGTTTACCACAACAGAGACGTTAGTCTGTCATAACGTCATAAAAACATGATATTCTCAAAACTCTCTCGTCAAGTCAAATAAGTCTACTTCCATGTAAACCTTCCTTTATAAAGTTATTTTCCAAATATATATATCGTTATGTCCGATAAATTTACCATCCACAACTAAATCTATCGGTATATACCACAACTCTACCGTTGACTTATATATGCTTCACAGTAACTCTATCAATCCTTTTATATATCTATTGCTGTATACGATAACTCTGACAGATAAATCTATTGCTCCAAATAAATCTATGACCATTCATTATGTCTACCACCTAGACACCTAAATCTATCATTGGCTATAAATCTATCAGCAAATTATTTGTCTACCATCACATCCAATAAATCTATCAACTAAGTCTGTCGATTTTATGTATCTCTACTACATAAGTCTATGGCTAGTCTAATTCTATCACCATAGAACGATAGATTTATTTTCTTCTAACTTTTAGCCCGCCAAAAATTGCTCTCATCTCCCGCCTTTTTCAGCCAACGTGTCACATGCTTTTTAATGGTAATTTTGTAAAAACAAATTTCTTCAAACCCACTTAAGGGCAATTTGGACTTAAAAAATCTAGTTTTCTTTCTCCTAAGTTTTGGTTTATTCTAGTCAAATCTTTAGTTATTAAGGCTATTAGAATAAAGTTCCCTAGATTGTATTGCACCGTTGGCTCCAGAAATAGAGAAGTTCTCATATTGAATCTCTTATTCTTTCGATAGACACACTTATACACATGCTTCGCTAGTGATGAAGATGATTATCGAAGTGAGTTTTCAAATGCCTCGAGAGAAGTATTGCTTGTTTGTTTTTAACAGTTTATTATGAGGTTAAGTGTTGTAGATAGAGTTTTGCATTTCTGTAGTTGATCAAGCGTCTGAGAGTAATATAACTTTTTATTGCTTCTCGGTTTTGGATGGTTTGTATGTGCTGGTGTTGACATGGTTTTAGAATAGAATGGTGTTGGTTTTATTGTATTTTTACTGCCTGTTGCTATTGATTTGGTGCGTTTTTTTATTCATTAGTGTTGATGTTTTGGTTCTTACTTGTTATAGATTTGTTATTTGTTGTTGTTACTGATTTGGTTTTTTTTTTTAAGCTGGTACATCTATGCAAATCACATAATCAATTTCATTATCATTCGATGAATTTGGATTATATCAGCCTTGATTGTCAGATTTTGTTATAAATTTATAAATAATTTATAAGATATATTATAAAAACATTCAAGTTTTTCTACTTGTTTCTTTTTTTTTTTTTTGCAGAAGAAAAAAAACATAAACCAAGCAACAATGCTGATGGTGGTGTTGCAGTAAGAAGAAATGATCGAGGACATGTTCTTTCGATTCATACTCAACCACCTTACATAGTTGAGAAGAAGAAACCCAACAGTTCATCCATTTGGGATAGTTGATGCGGTACAGATGGAATAATTGGTGAATGGAAGAAGTCAAGAAAAAACAAGTAAGTTTTACTTTGTGAAACAACATATTTTGACATATTTTCATATATAATCATGTGTGTGTGGATGTAGGCAACTGATACTTGTAGGCAAAAACAAGAGACACCATAGAAGGAAATTTCAGAATCGGTACGATTATCAACAAGTTGTCTTCGAGTTTGATTGTGGTTTTATTTTTGTTGGTGACATAGCATGTTGAAACAACTTTGCATTTACTAAAGACGCGTAGGGAACAAAACCTATAACTTTTTCTCAATAAGAGAAATTTAATCCTAGATGTATCTTTTCTGAAAGCAATAGATGACTTGTACATTGAATTCTTAGAAGATAGAGATGAGTTTCAGTTTCCAACTGAAGAGGTTGATAAATATGTTTTTGAAAAAAACATAGACCTCTTCTATGCACCCTTATGTCTGAAGAAAAAGTGTTGGTCACAGTCCTCACCAACCTGGACAAGAGATGAATCATATTGGATAGTGCAGCTATAAACATAATAGAGGAAGTTAAAACAACACATGTGGTTGCATATGCTACTGGCATGCCTTTCATTCTTCGAAACATCTTAAAAAAAAAAAAAACATGAATATTCTCCATTCAAAATTACTGTTGAGACAATACTACAAAAAAACTATCAATTTTCTACCACCATTTCCATTGGAAATGCATGTTTTCAAATCCAACACCTAGATGAGTAAAAATGTAAAATATTGACCCTAGAACATATCTAAAAACGCAAATATGAAGCAATTTCTCAACACGGATCAAAACAAATCTATATAGACTATCTATTAAGAATCATAAAGTCATCTCGAAAATGGAAGTTTTCAATTACTATGTAAATTTCTAAACATCACCAAAAGACGAGCGACAAAGAGCGGCGGAACACAGCGGAGCATCGGTGAGCGCAGCGGAGCGGAGTGCCGGTGAGCACAGCAGAGCGGAGCGTCGGTGAGCACAGCAGAGCGGAGCGTCGGTGAGCACAGCAGAGAGCGTCGGTGAGCACAGCAGAGAGCGTCGGTGAGCAGCAGAGAGCAGCACGGAGCGTCAGTGAGCAGCAGAGAGCATTGGTGAGTGACGGTGAACAACAGTAATTGGCGGTGAACGGCGGCTATGACCTACAATTAAACATGAGAAGCATATAATGATTCGGAAAAAATAGATGGATGGATCCCGATCTAGGGATTCACCAAGAATCGTAAGAAAAGACAAATCAAAGCCTACAGTCTCACCATGTTCAAATCAAAGAAATGACTCTAATTTTTTCTAGCATAACATTACGCATGAATCCATCTTTGATCCAACACCATGTCAAAACCACAAACCACTCGTTTCTATTTTCTGAAGCAATGAATATGTTTCACATAAAGATTCTACCTCGAACTCAATATTAGACTCTCGATTAACCACTCCATTATTTCCACATAATTCCCAGAAGAGGAGGAGAAGAAGAAGAAAAGAAAAGAGAGGAGGAGAAGAAGGAACGAATAAGGAGGAGATTTACCGAGCTAGTGAGCGAGGCGAGCTCTGGTGGCGAGGGATGGAGTTGTTGCTGCAGAAAGGAAGAACTTCTCGACACAGAGAAAAATGATTTGGGGATTTAGGTTAAATTAATGTTTAAAGCGGTCGAAAATTGGTTGCAAATTTCGGATCAATTTCCAACCACTATTATATTTAATTATTTAAGCCCTAACTGTGTTGACATAAAAGGTAAATTTGTAATGTTCTTTCTTCTAATTTTTATTCTTCTTTCCATTTTTAATTATGATTAGTATGTAATCTTAAAAAGTGAAAGAGTTTTTTAGTTTTTCTTTGACCAGAGGTCTGTATAACTATTGTACTTCTTCTTCTTAATACATTAAATATAAACACCATTCTATTTAAAAATATTCACATATATTTCCACTCATTAATCTAATCCCTAATTATTTATTTCCATAATCGTAATAATGTCAGTGATTTTAATGAAATTTACTACGGTAGATCGATAGTTATGTGGAATACCGTACATTGTTGAGATGATGGCTACATAATGGAAAAAATTATAAACTACATAGAGTGGAGGTACATTGTTGAAATGATTGCTCAGACGGTACATTGTTGAAGTTAGTTGTTTAAAGACGCTTTCATGAAGATTTTAATGTATGCATCACACCATGAGCCTTAGATTCTTGATTTCTTGTTTGCTTTTGTGGATACGCCAAAATATGAACAAGAAAAAATCTAAAGTTATGAACTCTGTTCAATAAATTATATTTTTTAGTTGAACATTCTAACATTTCTTGGGTTCAGATTACAAATCCTAACAAAGTTTTGTTTTCTAGACCCTGAAAATGATTTACGTAAGTAAGATTTAAAATTTTAATGCTAATATTTAAGTTTTAAGTATATCTATATTCATGGCACATAATTCTTCGAGAAGAGGTCGGATAGAAATTTCTCTATTCATAAACAATTTAACTCATAGAAAGTTATAAATATTATAAAAATTAATGTTAGTAGTAAATATTTATACATATTTCAGGGTGAACTTTGTGTATAACACTGATAATTTCTCCATGTACTCTTTTTGGTAGCTAATCAATTTTGAAATTTATCAATATACAATTTCTTTAGGCAATCTCGTAGGTTCAAACATGATCTGATGAGAATGGAATTAAATAATTGAACTCTTCATGCAATATCTTGAAGTAGATTACAAAAACATGATTGAATGAGACTAATAAGCAGATGTCATTCATTTAACATAACCCGATATATTTTTATATTTTGTTTCTTTCTTATTTCTTTGTTCACTTGTAGAAGAATCTTAAAAATTTGTGTATATATTTTGGTATGCTTTCTATATATAAGCAAAGTTCTGAAAATAATGTTTTTAAATTCTTTTAATATATGAGGGAGTCCGATTTGGTAAATTAGCATTAAGTAATTTAGTGAGTTACCTCAAGTAATTCTATTTTATAGAATTGCAAACATATTTCATATATTGAAAAAGATAAATATTTTACCATGTGTTATTCAATCATAAATCCAAAAATAATAAATTAGATAAAGAGAGTGTTGGGAAAAGTTTAACTTTCCATATGTACCTATATCATGATCAGTCTTTAAAACAATTTTGTTTTATTCTTGTGACATTTACTTACTCCATTTAAAATTAGATCAAATAAACAAATAAAATCATATATATATGAAAGGAGGATGGATTCTCTCCAGCGCTCGCCATGTCAGCACTCCAAACGATGACACATGGCATTTAAAAAAAACCGACCACGATTGAATTCTGAAACTGCCATTGTTTCGTAGCTTTTGGAACAACGACCTCCTTTAGGGTTAATAGCCACCGCGCGGGTACTCACCTAGTATGGTTAATTCTCAAAACCCATTAGATATGTGAGTACTTAGTAGCATTGACGATTTTATTTGTATTGGTAATTATTTTCATTATGGTAAATATTGCAAAACAAATCTTGAAATAAAATATTTTATTTAAAATGAGTTAAATTATAACTAGGTATTATTTTCATTGTATCTAGTTAAGTTAGTAACAAAAAAAAAAAATTGGACTACTTTACCCTTCTTTTCATTTGTCTTTTGGCACAAATGCTGACATCATGACATGAAAAAATGCTGCTTTCATGTGTTAGTGATCCTATTTTTTTAATCATTTTGGTTAGTGGTCCCATATTTTAGTTAGTGGTCCCATTTTTTATGAATCGATTTGTCTATTATCTAAGAGATTTTGGTGGGTTTTTTTATTTATTTACAATAGTAATCGTACTATAAAATTGATGTTGGAGTTATCACAAGGTTGTTTACCTATAATTTCTTGATAGTTGACTATACTCTGTAAAATAGTAACAGATGAAAAAGTTGGGGCTAACGATCTATTTCTCCCTCGAAACTATCGTATAGCACCATATCTACACAAACTTAAAGACTCATCATGTTTCCCCATGAAAAAAAGTTACAAACCTATTTACACCCGAATTGAAACTTTGAAACCTGAGAACACATAGACGTCAGTTTTATCTGTTTACAACCTAAATCCAATACCAAACCACCTAAACCTGATAACAAACCAAATTAAAACTTAACCATAACGTAAGCGACCCGACCCGGCGTCTTCTTCTTCTTCACCCGAAATAATAGCTGAATCTCTAATTTCTCTGTTGATACTAACGAACTGGGGATAAGAACAAACCAACAAACAAACAAAAACACACCAATTCTTCATCTTCTCCATTTTGTAATTTGTACACTACACACGAACTTAGCTTCATCTTCTGGTCAAACTTGTTTGATTCCGTATTCAGTATACTCTTTTAGCTAGGAATTCTAGAAAAACCCAAGCCCATAAATTTTAGCTAACATAGATCGCAAATCCGACCTCTCTCTCTCTCTCTCTCACTTCCAGAAACTCAGATCTGTTTCTCTAAATCTGTAAAAACGCTTTGGCAATTCAACATCGTTCTCAAGCTTTTGATTGTTCTATTTTTTGATTTGAGTGTGTTGGATTCGTTGATGAAAAACTCAATTCCTACGAAACAATTAAAAATGTTTAGATTTAAAAAAAAATTCCCCTTTTGGCTAGCAATTCTAGCAAAACCCACAAATTTTCAAGTCTCCAGTACCAATATATATATAAGGAGATGAATAACCCTTTGGATTTCTAGAACCTGCATGAAGCCATATTGATAAGAAATGAACAACATAACCTTTTGCCATCTCTACATCGTTCAGCCAAATTATGAGTAAATCTAAACAAAGCTATATACACAAATTAAATTCCTGAAATGTAAACAGGAAACAATTGTTTTTGGGTCAACTTCTTCGCCGGTGAAGAAGAAGAAACGAAGAAGAAAAAGAAGAAACGGTTATCTAGTTCTAATCCGGTCTAAATCCGGTTTAAAACTATTTTAAGTGTTTCACGGTTAACTAATAAACAGTAAACCGATTAAACTTGATGTATGTATGTATAGCGGTTTTGAACTTTTTTATGTGTGTAAATAGGTATTTACCTTTTATTTCGTGTGTAAATAGATATTTAACTTTCGTTTGGTGGAGATACATATCAAGGCCTTAAGTTTGTGTAGATATAACGCTATACGATAATTTCTAGAGAAAATAGATCGTCAATCCGAAAAAGTTTACTATATTACAGAAAATAGTTTCCGAACTATGTGTTTTGGTATTAGTATTATCAACTATTATTGGAGATCGAGAAGAGTACAAACATTTGGTTCCTCTTTAGGCTCTTCTAATGATTTTGGATAGTCCAGTTAATAAGTCTGAGAGGTTTAAAGCGGTCTATGTTAGAACACAAACATGTGTCCTTTTTGAAGTTAAGACAAATGTTCGTTTACCAATAATTTACAAGAAATTTACTGAACTCATGTGTGAGTTGTCTAATTATCCTCTTATCCTCGAGCGATATTTTGTTACTTTATCTCTGGCGTTCCTTGGGATTCTTATATTGATGATATGTTATTTTTATAATACCGTTTTCATTTCTCTCTATATTTTTCGGATTTTTGTTTTGAGATTTTTTTTGTTTGTTTTTTTTTCAGAGAGTGGAAATAGTTTTTTTTTAATACTAGTCTAAGAGGGTTTCGGATTTTTACCCTTTATATGCGTATCCCCAGGGAAAAACCCAAGCTCTTGTACTGAATTCATGTATCCACTGTGTCTTTTCCGAGCCTTCATCTTCAGTGGCTGGAAAATTGTGTCGTTCCTTTCTCTTCGACGTTTTTGCACATATCGGCACTTATAAGAATGAAAAACAAGAGTGCATGAGGTCTAAAAAGAGGTAAGGGTTTTAAGGTGGGATACCAACTAAAGATGAGCTGGCCATTCAGGATCAACAGAGAGTGGTAAAATGGATAAGATGACCTGAATGTATGGTTCGTTTTCCTGATCTAATATCTAAGATGAGAAAAATTAAATCAGATTAGTGGTCAAATAAAAATAGAGTTAACTTCAGATCCAACAGAAATCTCTGCATGCATCAACTTTCTGTAGGTAGCTTGGCTTACGAATTTCGAGCTTGCGTGAACCAACAAATCCTGCAATAATGGTCACTAGAGAGATAATCGCAAACTATAATTCCTAGATAAGTGTCATAATTTTCTACATAGTTTTGACTCAATAAAACATGATTTTTAAAATTTGAAAAAAACATTAAAATGACTCAAAAGAAAGAAATATGGGGTTAGTGACGGATAAATATCCTCCTCCAGATTTAAATCAAACTGTCTCTAGTGTGAAAAGTGGTGAAAGGATGGTAAATACGCCAAATAAAAATAAAGTAAAAGAAAATAATGCAAAAGAAAAAATAAGAAACAAGTAACCTCGAACTCTGATATATGAAAAACGTGGTGACTAATGCTAGAATGTGTCACCATACTCGCCGATGAACTCATCATAATGTCCTGAAACTTTGAGGTAGCTCGTCATACTCGTGAGAGTAGCTTCCTAGCGGGAAACTCTTTGCTCTCTACTCAGCAAGTGTAGAAGTCTCTCGTCTAAGTGCAGCTGATCGTGAGGATCTCTGTAAGGCTGTTGCAGCTGTAGCTTTCTTCTTCTTCAGAAACCCGCCAATGGTAAGTGGTAATCGCTCTCATGTGCGAAGTGTAAGAAACTCGTCCTCGGCAGGTACCCAGCTCGGTGTACCATCACGTAAACGTGGAACAGTGGAGGACGGCAGTAAGATCGAACAGGTAAGACTAGGTGGAACATGGTACCTGTAGCCCAACCTGTCTGGACCCATGTATGCTCCTTCGAGCACATCTATCTTGCTAAGATAATCAAGATCCAAGTAGTGCTCCTTGTGTGAAGGAGTAATGTCTGAAAGATCAACTCCAGCGGCTCTCATTATCGTGGTAATGACTCCACTAAAACCAACTGAAGCGTTCTTCTCTGAACACGTGACATCATCGTGTTTCACTTTTGCAAGTCTAGCAGCTAGAATGCAAGCATAATTCACCAAGGATGGTGATGAAACAAACGGTATCTGTATAATCATCACCTCTTCGACGAGGACATTGTTCTGTGAAGTCCTAGCAAACATGTTGAAAGCGAGAAATCTATGTAAACAACGAATTGCGGGATGAGATAACTTAGCTTCTTTGGACCGCCCAAAATCATAGACATCACTTCCCATTAGAGACCAACCATCTTGTGCATATGCACTATCGAAATCAATTGCATCATGGTAGGAGAAACCAAGTGCCGAACCTAGCTGTGGAGTGGTCAAGGAGTAATCGGCTCCATCAAGCTTAAAAGATAACACTCCATCCTTGGCTAGAGGTCTCTTGCATCTCTGATATGCAAATTGAATTGTGCTAAGAAACTCTCTTGCTTGAAGCACATACATCGGATCGTAGGACTCCATTGAATGTTCTTAGTCCCAATGTATCCAAGTACCATAGGAAATCTTCCTTGATTTCCAACGCATCTAAAGCGTCATAATCGATTTGCATCTTAGGCAAGATAGCAAACTTGTCATTTTTGGTATTGTAATCAGCTTTTACATCCATATTCTTCCCAACAAACTCGAAATCTCCTTTCTTTTTTCTTGGCTTTTTGGATTGAAGGGGCTGTCTCGGGATAGATGGAGATGCCAGCACATCTCTCAAAGTAGGATCGAACTCGTCTTGCTCAAGGTCAAGCTCGAAATTGCGTGGCTCATCTTCCACGGTCTTGTTCTTTCCACATCGTCGTCGCATCTCTTTCTCGGTCGTCCCTCTTGAATTTCCAGCAAATGACCAAAGGTGTCTCCATAGCTCACAAACGAGAAGATCGCCTAAGGTTTCCTTGAGAAGCCATGAGTACCTAATTCAAGAAAAACTCAAAAACATAGTTTAGATGAAGTTTAGAGATAACAAAGATGATTCTCAATAATCAATGTTTAATTTAATTTAGCATCAAGAGACTCATAAGAACAATTATAAGTAGGTTCAAACATCATCAAAGCATGAATTCGAAAATCAAATTTTAGAGTTTATTCATGTGAAAAATCTATCTAATTTCTAATATCCATGATAAATAAAGCTTAAAAAAGTGATTTCGAATAATTTTGCATCCTAAAAATTGTGTTCTTCATGAGCACAAAGTTTCAACAAATTGAAAATCAAATTCTATCAACGATTAGGCTAGATATCCATTGCTTATCTAACCTAGATGCATATCTATCAATTCTCTATCAAATACTAGTAAGATAAGCTCATGAATCAAGAGAAAAATTGATACCTAAATGTTTATGATACTAGAGTCATACCTTGGGTTTGGATGAATGAGGATAAGAAATATGGATTCTCTTTTGAAAATAATTTCAGAATCAAAGATCAATTTTTAAAAATCCCAAATTTGAAAGATTGAGCTTGAGGGCTCTTTCTCTCTCAAAGAGTTTGGAAGAGATGAAGAGAATGTATTTTGATCTTTAAAAATCTTTTTTGAGTTAAGAAAAATTGTTTTATGTTTCAAAGGACAAATGAAAAGTTAAAAGTGAAAAAGAAACTTACCTTGGGGTTAAAATTGCAAAGAGAATTGTCAATTTTAGAGTTTAAGTTCGGTAAGGCTCGCCCACGGCCAGAGTAGACCATGACTGTGGCAAAAGTGGCTTTCCCTGTGGTGACGAAACTTGTATCCGCGGTCGAACTCACTTTGCTAAGTTCCTATGTCTTTTTTTTGTGCAATAACTTTCTCCACAGATCTCCAAATTGGGATCTAAAAGATTTTTTTTTGGAAACTAGAGAGTTAGATCTTTTCAATGGTATAAAGATTGTTACCTGGTTCCTTCTGGTCTGATGGAAACTGCTTCCGAAATTGGCGGTTTGAAACTATAACTCTGTTATGATGCATCTGAGAAGAAAAATCATAACTTCCTTGCTACAGATCTAAATTGAAATTGGCTTTTTGATATTGCTTCGTCTGAGAGTTGAGCATCTCTCTGCCAAATTTCAGAATTTTCTGGATGCATCTGCTTATGCGTTTGCTCCTTCTGTCAAGAAAGGTCTGTTCTGTCTTCTTCTTCGCCATTGTTGAATTTTTTTTGGTTTTTCAGTTTTCTAATTTTTTTTGTTTTTATGGTTCCTAAGCTGAAAAATACAAGAAAGCAATAAGTAGAAAAAGTAAATAAATGAAAAATTAAAACGTACCAGTGGATTGCCTTCCACTAAGCGCTTTGTTTAAGTCTTTAACTCGACTTTGATGCCCTTCTAGGCGAGAGATGAAGTGACTAGGGAACTCATGATTCTCTTAGCTTCTTCGGTTGCTATACTTTGTATATCTGGCTCTTTGATCAGCAGTTGACACTTTTAAGTGCTCCATAGGACGTTTGAATCAAGGAGGATCTTTTTTGTAATCTCAAGCATATATGCTTAGAATCCGTTCGTTGCTCGAATCACCTAGATCAGAAGGGATGATGATCTTGACCTTTGCGAATGGTCTTGCATCATGAGACAGCAGCTTCTTTGGCTTCTTATCTTTAGCAAAAACGTCGTTGATCTCTTTCCTTTGATTTCCAATGATCGGATTGGGTTCCTTCTTCAAGTGTCCACCTTTTCTCATCGGATTTGGATTGGGATTTGTTGAATAGTAGACCTTCTTGTCGATTCTCTTAAAGACGGCTCTCTTGTTCTAGTGTTCAATCACGGCACCAATAGTAGTAAAGTGTAACGCCCCGACCGCCCTTACCAGTGGGCCACCACGTCCTCTCATCGGGCTCGTGGGCCCACCCCTGTCCGACGGTCGGTGCGTTAACCGGGAAGCTCGAGAGTCATGATTTACTGTCCCTGCAATCACCAGGCGATCTTTCCCCGTGCTTTGTTCTCACTCGCACGGTACCGGAAATGACTTCCCGATAGGTCACCCATCCTTAAATCGCTCCAGCTTAAGCACAATTAACTCTAGAGTTCTCTCAGGACAGTTGACCGAAAAGATAAGTGCACTTTGGTGACATAGGTAGCCAAATCAATTCTCTTAAGCTCTTTTCATGCACCACATCATATTCAGAAACCGGGATGTTACATAAAGAATGGTCTTCCAAGAATCAATGGTCTTTCAATAGCTTGATCCATCGGTTGGAACGATGCAATTTCCCACAACAACTTGTAAGTCTTTAACTTCGCCTTTTCGCGTCTTTTGAGAAGGGTCTCCAAAGAATAGACTTACCTTTGATGGGTGATATCATGTACTCCAAATATCTCAGCAAAGCTTCTTGACATCACATTAACATTAGCACCATAATCACAAAGGCAATCGAAGAATTCATGAACAGTAAAATCCATATAGTAAAAATAAATTAGGAAAACTATTTAATTAAAATGTTTGAAAATTTTTCCTTGGTGCATCTATATGAAAACATTAAGACAACACAAAGATGCACAATACACACATCTCAATAGTATAATTTTCATACGGGTTACGTAGAATGGATGCACTTTCATCTCTTTTCATCACATAGTACCATTTATCCAATACGGGTTTCGTACGGTAAAGGTATTTTAAGATTCAACACAATATTACACAATAAACTAATATATACGGGTTTCGTATAATTAGTCATACAATTTCCCTACGTCACAATGTTAGTACAAATGCTCTATACCGTTCAAACCATATGCATGTACTTCACTCAAATTCAAAATCACGTCAATATGGTCCTGGAACACGTAGGAAAATTCTAGGAATATTCACATGCTTTCACACATACTCATTCGTGCCAAAATCAAAACTCGCACAATATTCATAAAATCCAAAAATACCACTTAGTAAAATTCAGGAATTTTAACCGCGAACCTCTAATCAAATTATTAAAATTAATTAAACATGATTAGATACTTTCGTATATAACCACTCATGCTACGAAACTATCCTCAGAATTCACTCGCAATGCTAACGCATTCAGCGAAATTACAACTATCACTTAGTGAAAAAATCCGCAAATTTATTCACAAAATACTTAGAGAAAACTTAAGCAAGAATTTGAATTCTTAATCCTAACCGATCAAACGATTAAACCATATCCGGGATTTACGAACAATTCACAAACATTCATCAAACTCTCAGTCAAAACTTAGCAAAATTCTAGAATTTTAGACCGCGATTACTTGATAAATATTGTACCTAGTTTTTACGCACGATAATTTATGCTAGAGACACTTCACCGGGGCTCACCGAGGTTATGGATAGCTTTCTAGTTACCTCCTAACTCAACTCTCTTTTCACCGTTCTGAAACGTCTTTCCTGTAGCTAATAAGACCGTGAACTAATTTTTAGAACGGTCTCGAGGGATTCTAAAAATACCCAAATCCGAACTTTGGTCAAAAAATACTTACCACCGATTAATCTCGACTCGAGCTAACCAATTTTTCTCGCACCCATGGCTTACTTGACCCGCACACTTATCACTCACACTTAGACAATTTTGCAAAGGGTTTGAGGAAAATTTTGACAGAGTTTCTAAAAGAAAAACAGGGGTTTTTGGCTCACAGAAAACTCACGAGCACTTGACTAGATCATAATTCGGCAACAGCAGACCCCTTCGAGCATTTCACGTTGAATTCAACCCTTCCCGATCACTCTCATGATTAAACGCTCTTCTTTTGACACTTAGCACATTTTTCTTAGGATCTCTGGTGAAATTTTGGCAGTGTTTCAAAAAGACTAAATGGGGAGTGGAATCTAGTAAAACGGTCATATACAGAC
>OVAY01000230.1:63042-75699 GCA_900406395.1 Kernera saxatilis | reverse complement strand
CCCTAAACCCTAAACCCTAAACCCTAAACCCTAAACCCTAAACCCTAAAATCTTTTTGGTTCAAGTTTTGAATAATAGTGTAACTTAGTCAATATGATATTTGTTTTTGGTCATCTGGTTCTTTGCAATTGGATGTCTTTCTATCTTGTAAACGTATGGTGCCTTCCGTTGGATCGTTCTTATTTGCAAGTTCTATGATACTCTGTTCTCATTTTATCGTTTTGAAGGTAAACTTGTTAAGTCATTTGCTAGTTCTACTATTTATGATTTGATTAAGACTAGTATTTACTCTTACCCCATGAATTCATTTGGTATAGCGTATTAGTAGTAGAGTGTTGGGATATCAATCAAAGTTTCACATCATAAGTTAGACAAAAAAAAACTAAATTGTGTCCAATTTTTATTAATATGAGACTTTTTGGGAAAGAACCAAAAATAAATCTATACGGACTTTGCTACTAGGATCCAAAACGGACAATATCATATTAATAAAAGAGTTTGTCAAAGCTTTTGTCATATTTTTTCAGTTTGGATGTTCATATTAGATTGAAAATTCTACGAAAAACAGATGCAAATAAATCAGTTATACCATCTTTGTAATGACGGTAACGAAACTCATGATCATTTGATTTTTGAATATCTATTCTTAAGTTCAGTTTGGGATTACTCTTTGGCGAAGCTTTTTCCAACAATCACTCCTATTACATGTAACCACTCCTACTCCTAGCATGGTTGTCACTCAAATATCGCTCACTTCTCTTCAGGTTTTCTCCTCCATCGATCGTACTATCAGTAACAACTAACAAGCCTCTTATGATCGACATATAAACCCTATAATGGCATCTGATCTTCTTCAACATTGGTTCAAATTTTAACTTTCATATTTTATCGCCAATTAAAAGTGGTTTTTTCAACAACTCACATTGTTATGATGAGGTTCAAATTGTTTTTTTCGTGTAAGGTTGTTTTTGCTAAAAAAACAGGGTATATATCCATTTTGTAATTTTTTTTTTTTTTTTGAAACCGTCCATTTTTTAATTATTTGAAAACTGTTTAAATAAAAAGTATTTTGTATATAAACATTGAAATGTATCTATTTCACAAGTTAATGAGAAACGGTTTATGTTTGACAAACTTTAATATTGGCTTGTGTATTTTCTTTTTTCCTTAAACATTATTGATATATATATATATATATATATGGACACACATAGAAATGTCAAACACATATGGAAATGATTTTTTATTGGACAATTCTCAAAAAATACCACATTAACCAAAAATTAACTTTAAACTCTCGAAACTAAACTCTAAACTCCCAAAACTAAACTTTACCCCTTCAAAACTAAACCCTAAACCAAAATTAGTGAACCTAAATAAAAATAATTAAATTCTAAACCTTTAAAAATTGGTTTTAGTTTTGTGGTATTTTTGGAAACAAAAATATAGTTGTGTTTTTGGAAAAAAAAAAAATTTGTTTTGGTATTTTTGGAAAGAAAACTTAAAAGTGTGGTATTTTAAAGAATTATTTTTTTTTTTTTGCATTTCAAATTTGAACGATAAAAAAGTGTATCCATAGAAACTAAAATTAAAATTTTATCAGCAATTACAAGTTACGAAATATATAAATGTAAATGTAATTATGTAATTATAAATATGAACACAAATTTTTGTTACAAAAGATGGATGAGTCATGAGTCAATTAAATGGCCTTTTTTAATAATTTTAATATTTTATTAGTAGACTCTATTTTACACTTTCAAATTCAAGATACAGAATTCATAAACCAGAGATCAAGCAAAGATCAAAGATCAAGCTAGAGAGAACTTGTGACTGGAGGATGCGGTAGCGATGGCAAGACCTCTGCTAACGAGAACCAAGTGGTGAGGTAGATTACCGCTGAAGGCGAGTTTCTGTGTGGTCAAGAAGCGACATCTAAAACAAAGTCAATTAAATGGTTAGTTGGACTGGACCATCACAAAACTAGCTAGCATCTTCCCATATTCGCAACGCTAAACAGAAAAAAAATGAGTGTACACTAGAGTTGCTGGTGGTCCCGTTCCTAGATAAGTAAATTTTGTTTTCTTTGAATATGACAGAAAGTACTAGCCATAATTGGAAGTTAGCGTTCACTTGAGACAGGGAGAAGATATTGAGAGATAGAGACATGTCTGATGCGCATTAAGTCGTCAATGTGTGGGGGTAATTTTTTAGTTAAGGTTGGGCAACAACAACAAAAACGTGCCCGCTTTCCTTTTCACTTCTCTAGTCCGCTTTCCTTTTCACTTCTCTAGTCCGCTTTCCTTTTCACTTCTCTAGTAAACAACAAAAATAATTACGTAACGTGACAACCATTGCTTCCTCTTTTATCACACGCTCATAATGTAACAAGAAAATCGACTTATCTATTCGTTATACGTACTGATTATATATATTATGTGCGTATATGATCATGCTTTCAGATCAACCACACAATAATAAGCTGTTACTTATATCTCTAGCTATCATGTGCAAATAAATATTCGTGGTTTTAGCGTGTAACCAAACTGCGGACCCATACATGATACATTCATTTATTATCTATCTTTTTTTTCTTTTTCTTTTGGTCAAGATCATTTGTTAGTTATCTTGGACTCTCAGTGTGTATCATGAACATTATAGGAGATCATTACCAGTATTTATGAACACGTTTGGTGATTATATACTTATGAATTGTGATATCCATTATAGAAGTAACAACATAACTGGGAAGGCAGGAAAACAAAAATTAATATGTAAGGAAAATTTAGAGATCACATTGAAAAAGACCACAAGAAATTAATGGAAAGAACACGGACGAATATAAAATGAATCTTCGTCCTTACATACCAAGCATCAGTTTATCAAATCTGGAAGGAGCGTAACCGTCTCTTCCACCACTCTGAATCTCAGTCAGAACCCGCCATCTGTCATGAAACAAGCAAATTTCTGCCCAGCAAGCTCAGTTTCCTTAAACCATCCAGTCCACAAGACTCCTATCTTTCGGTCTTGTTGATCAGTTGGTCCTTCTTATTAAAAGTTCCACCTAAAAGGGGTTCTTAGATTGCAGTAATTTGCTATCCGTCCAAAAGGAAACATTTAACACATTTTCTTTTGTAAAGCCTCATCATTTTCATATATACATATTCAACTGATCTTACCAAAAAAAAAAAAATGAAAAATATGAACATTGGGGAAAAGGCAGGATCACGGCACTCGATAGAAAAGGAAGATGATAGGGGAAAATATATAGCAATCATTTATAAACTAATTAAGCTTGCAAGCAGGTCCAAGGTGGAGCCATCCCCTTTGCAGTGTAAGGTCAGAGAATTGAACATAAACGCTCTAGTACTGGCCACATAAAGACATAAATGACTAGTGTTAACGTAGTGCATTAAAGATATTAACGTTGTACATTACACCATTCTCTGTTTTTTTGTTTTCATCTGAATTGAAAAAAAAAAAAAAAAGAGGTATTACAAGTTCCAGGAGATTATTGACAGAGTTGAAACTCCGGCAATAACTTACACAAACCAAAGAATAAGAACTACTAGGACCTCTTGAGGCAGGCTAGAAGAGAACGACATTTTGGGACACAATGATAATACTAAACACAGCCTTGATTCCAGCCTTACGTACGATGATACACCATTCTCTGTATTCTTTTACTAAAGTAAAATCATATATACGGGTGTCTATCCAATCCAACACAGCTATAGTATAGTGAATTTTGGTGGATCTTAATTGCATAACTTAGCTATTACTAACGGTTTTAAAATCTAAACTAATTAGTGGAATAACTTAAAACATAAGAAAGTGACAAATCAATAAAGCTAAGTTAGAAAAATTAATTAAAAAAAAAAGATAATATTTTGGACTTGTATAAATAGATGTAGCGGGGATGCAGAGGAGGGTAAGCAAACTAGAAGCAAAGAGATAAAAAAGAAAGAAAGATGTTTTGCAGAGAGTCGTCATCGAGTCTGCAGACCTTGAACATAGCAACGAATCTCAGCTCTCTGTTCCCTAAACCAGCAGCACTCATCAACCCCATCTCCGCAGGACGACGTCGTCCAAACCTGGGAGGACGATGTAAGGTCACGGCCTCACAGTCTAATATTGAACAAAAAGGTATTCGTACAGTGAAACAAAAAGTAAAGAAAATCAAAGTAAAGGGATTCATAACGGCCCAAGAAGGGTTGCTGGACGGCCTAGGTTGGTCGAGACCTCTCGATGACATTACCGATATCAGAGGCAGATCACTGCTTGTGGAGCTTATTAGCGCCGAGACTGACACCCGTGAGTACATATATAATTTATCAAACAAACATTTTCTTGTTAACTTAAATAAGAAGCTAGCTAGCAGATATGTAGTATATAATATATTAATGATGTGAAGTAAAGAGTAGGTTAATGCAGGCACGGCTCAATGATTCATTGTAACAATAATTATGTCAGGAACGCTGATGGAGAAGGATCCGGTACAAGACTACGCACAACGTGTATGGTTCGAATCCCCTGATGAGAAGTACGAGTGCGTGTTTGACATGCCCGAAGACTTTGGAACCGTGGGGGCCATCAGGGTTCAAAACCAGCACCATAGAGAGATGTTCGTCAAGGAGATGGTGCTTGAGTTACCCGGAGGCACCGTTACGTTTACATGTGACTCATGGCTGACCCCCAAGTCCACTGACCCAGCCAAGCGGATATTCTTCTCCAACAAATCCTACTTGCCTTCCCAAACCCCGGAGCCTCTTAAGAAGCTGCGAAAGGAGGAGCTGGAGACCTTGCAAGGCAAGAACCGCGAGCAAGTAGGTGAATTCGCCAAATACGAGCGTGTTTACGACTATGACGTGTACAACGATTTGGGTGACCCTGACAAAGATGAGGAACTTGCCCGTCCTGTTATTGGAGGCCTCTCTCATCCATACCCAAGGCGGTGCAAGACTGGTCGCAAACCCTGCGACAAGGACCCCTCCTCAGAGAAACGCTACGGGGAGTTCTATGTCCCTAGAGACGAGGAGTTCTCTACAGCCAAGGGAAGTGCATTCACGGGCACGGCCATCTTAGCAGCTCTTCCCTCCGTGTTCCCACAGATCGAGTCTGCTCTGCTGGATCCCAAATTGCCCTTCCCACACTTCAAGTCCATAGAAGATCTCTTTGAAGTAGGCATCCATCTTCCCAAGGATGCTGGCCTTTTACCTATGATCCCCAGACTTATCAAAGCTGTCGCGGAAGCTCAAGATGATTTTCTCCAGTTTGAATCCCCTATTCTACTTAACAGTACAAGCCTCTCTCTCTCCTCTTTAATCCTTCCAGTTCTATATACTAGCTACAATTTATCTCACTTTCCTATATCATTCACATTGATTCAGAGGATAGATTTTCATGGATCCGAGACGACGAGTTCGCTCGCCAGACCCTTGCAGGCCTTAATCCCTATTGCATTCAGCTAGTTCAAGTAAGCGCCTTGAACTAATATTTCCAAAAAAAAAACGAGTTATAAATTGCTCGCATTGTTTTCCTAGGAGTGGCCGTTGAAAAGTAAACTAGACCCTGCGGTTTACGGTGATCCCAACTCACTCATTACTTGGGAAGTTGTGGAAAGAGAAATCAGAGGAGTCATGTCAGTTGATGAGGTAAGATTAATATAAAAAGACGCATTATAATGGAGGATTTCCTTAATGAATGAATGATCAACGGATGTATGCAGGCTCTAGAGAATAAGAGATTGTTCATGTTGGATTATCACGATTTGCTTCTACCCTATGTGAACAAAGTGAGAGAGTTGGATGATACCACCTTATATGCTTCTCGAACACTATTCTTCCTCAGCGATGACAGCACATTGAGGCCTGTTGCCATTGAGTTGACTCGTCCCCAAGATGTCAACAGGCCCCAATGGAGGCAGGTCTTCACGCCAGGCTATGATGCTACCTCCTGCTGGCTATGGAGTCTTGCTAAGACTCACGCCATTGCTCATGACGCCGGTTATCACCAGCTTATTTCCCACTGGTATTGAACAAAATAGACCCTCTCATATGTGACTAGAAAAATTGGTTTTAACTGCATAGACATTACACGTACAGGTTGAGGACCCACTGCTGTATAGAGCCATACATAATAGCGGCCAACAGGCAACTAAGTGCCATGCATCCCATCTATAGGCTTTTGCATCCCCACTTCCGCTACACCATGGAGATCAACGCGCGTGCACGTCAAAGTCTGATCAACGGAGGTGGAATCATTGAGACTAATTTCTGGCCCGGAAAGTATTCAATAGAGCTGAGTTCAGAAGTATATGGTAAACTGTGGAGGTTCGACAGGGAAGGCTTACCTGCAGACCTCATCAGCAGGTAAAATTCATATATAGTAATACGATTAAATAAGCTATGATAAAACAAAAATTGGGTCATCATCAGGGGGCTGGCTGTGGAAGACGAGACCGCGGAACATGGGCTACGGCTGACGATACCAGACTACCCATTTGCGAATGACGGTCTAATGCTGTGGGATGCACTTAAGGAATGGATAACAGACTATGTGAAGCACTATTATCCAGATGCAGGACTGATCATGTTGGATGAGGAGCTCCAAGGATGGTGGAGTGAAGTGAGGAACATAGGGCATGGAGATAAGAGAGACGAACCATGGTGGCCTGTCATCAAAACTCAAGATGACCTGATTGGTGTGGTGACTACGATTGCGTGGGTGGCCTCAGGTCACCATGCAGCTGTAAATTTCGGGCAGTACGGGTATGGAGGATTCTTTCCCAACCGACCAACCACAACAAGGATAAGAATGCCAGTGGAAGAGCCGACAGAGGAGGAGCTAAAAGAGTTCTATGAGGAGCCAGAAAAGGTGATGCTTAAGACCTTCCCGTCGCAGAAGCAGGCCACGCAAGTGATGGTGACTCTGGATCTTTTATCGACCCATTCACCTGACGAAGAGTACATCGGAGAAAATCCAGAAGCATCTTGGGCTAACGATCCTGTCATCTATGCTGCATATGAACGATTCAAAGGCAGGCTACAATATCTAGAAGGGGTGATAGATGAGAGGAACGTGAACGTTTCTCTAAAGAATAGAGCCGGAGCTGGTGTAGTTAAGTACGAGCTTTTGAAGCCAATCTCTGAACCCGGTGTTACCGGAATGGGAGTTCCCTACAGTGTTTCCATTTGATGATCTACGCACTATGCATTTCGTGTCTCTGAAACTATTATTCTGTGTATATTTTTTTGGTATTTCTGCCTAAAATTAATAATATCATCTGCCTTTTCGTATATAATAAAAAAGAAATACCAAATCTTTTGCTTACGCTTGTGCTGGGAAGCAGAGGAGGAGTTTGACAGTGGCAGAGTTGGTCCTCACTCCTCACTCTGTTAGTGTTTTCAGTTTTCACTTTTTTTAACATGATTACGAAAGCAAAGGGGAAAGAATTCACAAGAGATCCTAAAATCGTCAAATCTTTAGTGGAGGAGATTGAATGGGCCTAAAAGCAGACAATTCGGGCCCAAATGGCGATATCCTTCTTCCTGCAAATCTGCGGAGGAGGAGAAGGTCAGGGAGGCGAGGAGGGAATGGAGAGCTGCGCCCGGAGGAGTCTGAGCTTCATAGCTTCAAGACCGTTTCATCTCCACCAGTCAAGTGACCGTCTTTTCCCCTCTCTTAGCTTAATTCGTCTCAAGCGCAGGCTCTCTCTCTCCATCACCTCCTTTTCCTCCCAGATTCCATCTCCTCGTCCCCTGCCGCGAGGGGCGGGAGAAGGAGTCAAGGAAGATGCGAGGAGTAAGCTGCTTCAAGTAGTCTTGGTCTCTCCACAGGTTTGCACTCTGACTCTGACTAGTGCGTTGCTTTGGGTCTATCTATGCTTCTTTAAAGCTTGGTTTTTCAGACCAGGATCTATTAAAACATATAATCTCCTTGACAGATTCCTGGAAATACAGGTTGCATTGCAAGAACATGTGCGGCGTCAGCTGTTGGGCTGCATTTAGTCGGGGTACATTATCTATCCCCTTTGCACGACTTATTCATTATTTCCTCTAAGTGACTTTATCTTCGTCTGATCCTGCTTCAGCCATTAGGTTTTCAAGTGGATGACTCCAGAGTAAAGCGAGCTGGTTTGGATTATTGGCCGTATCCACATGAATTTATTTTGGTTTCTGCAAATCCGTGCTGTTTTTTGTGTGTTTGTTGGTTCCTTTTTTCAACAGTCCCTTGCATGAGCATCTCATCTGTTGTGAGATTCATGCCCTTTCATTATCTCTTCTTCTTCTTAACTTAAAGCATAGCTTTGTGGTTGTCAGAGCGCATAGCTCATGGGCCGAGTTTCGAGAATATTTCATGCAACAGGTTTACCACGTCTCCGATATAATTTTCGATAGCTCAATTCCCTGGATGTGGTGTCTGATATATATGTCAAATGTTTGTCTTAGGAGGGAGAAAAACGGCTGATAGCTTTCACAAAAAGAGGAACAAAGATTCATTCAGTAAGTTGCCTGTCCTTCGACCTCTCTTTGTCATTCATCTGCGTTTGTTTACCAACCAGAAACAGCAACAACCATTGCTTGTCGGAATAGCATCATGAGAATGCTGTGTCCTCAACCATCACAACTTGATGCAGGATTTCTCTTACCGAAGAGGCGATTACCTCATGTTCGGGTCAGAGACAAGCGGCCTACCTCCTGAAGCGCTCTCAGACTGCAAAAACGAAACATACGGAGGGGGTACCATACGGATTCCAATGGTGGAAACGTATGTGAGATGTCTGAATCTGTCTGTGAGTGTAGGGATTGCTTTGTATGAAGCGTCCAGACAACTTAACTATGAGCAAATTGAGTGTGCACCTGAAGGCTGTGTGAATGGTGAAGAACCATTGTTCACAGAGGATATCTTTGCGTGATATACTGGACTGTTGCAAAAAGAAACATGGAGACGCAGAGGCATGCCCATAGGTGATGAGAAAACATTGATATGCAGGCACTGTCACCAATTTTCATGTCGAAGAAAAGACTACCCTTATCTTCGTCTCTTTTAGCTGCGTATCTTTTATTTGACCAGATCCTAAGTGTGGGGAATGACAAAAGTTTTTCAGTCTTGAGTTTTAGAATTGAAATCCTTACAATGGTTGCCTCCTGGATAATAGCTACCATTATAGTAGACTTTGCCATCCAATTTACTGGCTGAAAAAGAAAATAAACAGCTAACAGAGAGTGCATATAGAGAACCAAAATACATTATCAGTATAAACGGTCTTGGCGGGGAAGAAACACCAGTCATGGGCCGTGATTTGAAGGGAGTAGTAATATTTATTAGAAATACAAAATGTGTATAAATAAAATGATTCTTAATCGCAAGTCATAAAGCATTGGGGTTGAAGATAAAATCTTCCAACTCAAATCAATCATTACAATGAGGGACCCGTAAAACCCAGATTAAAAAAAAGTGTTGTTCATCCGAACATTTTGCTTTCTCCCTTGTTGTGCCGAGAGAGTCTTCGTTCATATGTGCATGTCCTCAAGGAAGTCAGACAACCTATACAGACGAATAACCCTCCAAAGATAAGTTGAAAGTGATTGAAAGAAGAGATTAACTGGTGGTACAAGCTGAAGGCACCAATAATACCTTATCTCTTTTGCTATCACAGTCTGCCCATCTTCTGCATCCAGATGCCGCAGAACCACTTCCTCCAAACGACCATCATGATACGCATGCTGCAATCACACCCACAACCCCCCCTTTGAGTTTTAGAGGTGCATCCATACGACCACATATCAACACCATCAAGTATTCATTCCAAGGGAAAAAGAGTCAAATTATAATCCACCAAAACAACAGACTAGTACGACCTCCCAAAACCATATTATAGCTATATGACCTAAGACTCTCACTTTAATAACTTTAATATGGGTAGCTTAATAGCTATCCTCATTGGACGAGTCCTCGGATTCTATATCCATGTGCATCAGTAACATCATCATATCCGTTGAAGTCAATTCGTCATCATCCATGTCTTCAAATCCAATGGGACCATATTCGCCTTCTGAAATTATGTTCCCAATCATATTAACAAGTGTATCCACGTCTGAGAAGTTAGATCCAGAGGGTCGTGGACGCCTTGGAGGTGGCCTGTGGTATTTCCATGCATATGACCCTGGCTTCACAGTGTGCTGGAACACAACAACATCCAATAAGGACTAATCAAGCTTTCTAAGGACTTACTGGAAAATTCTGCAAACCCACCGGTCCTCAATGCAGAAACCTCATCACATTATTTTATCTTAAGCCTATAGTATTTCACTTTTATCAATTACCTACGCTTCCTTCCATAAAGACATGCAAAATTTAGGCTTAAATCTTTATGTAAACTAGTTGCGGACTCCTGGATTATTATAATCCTATGGTTATCAGCAAACGTTTTAAATCTTCTAGATTTTTGGAACATCTGGCAATTAGTAGTATAGATAAGTAAAGCTCAGATATAGACAATACAAAAGAAATGTAAAACAGCCATGATGTATCTTCCAATGTAATCCTGAGCAGCGGGTTTCAATGAATAAAAAATAATTGCCACATGACAACTTAAACAATTACGTCTCCGAATTCATTTTAATCGAAGGCTCTGCATAGATACTAAGGAAAAAAACTAATCCGTTTGGCATGATTTTTAATACACCCCCAAATTAAGGACTGCCTATCAGTAAAAGAACTGCAAGGCATAATAAATTATGGCATCTGGAGCATGCATGATTTAATTAGAGTTTCAATCCTGAATGCATATATACATACCTTGTAGAAGCAACTTGTCCCGAACGGACAATTCCCATCTCCAAAATTAAAGTGTTTACAATCGATTGACCTGGTAGACAAGAGAGCATTTATTGCATTCATATAAACGAAAAAAAATATTCATAAAATTGACTAATAAGCATACAGATTTTTCTTCCTTTGCTTGCCAATCAAGCATGATGAAGATAGAGACAGTAATAAAACCACCGGAAGAAAAACCTTGTCTGTTGTTAGTTAACTTAGGCAGTGTTCATAAAGCATGTAGTTTTACCTGAGCTTTTCCCTGTAGTTGTCCATAATTTCCTTTTTCTCTTCTGGAGCTGAAAACCAGATTACACTAGGAACAACAAAATACGATAACTTGCGGCATATGGGGCAAGCCCTCAGTGTGCTATTGACATCCATTCCAGTGGAAGGAGAACTGCTACGCCAATTCCTGATACACGCTATGCAGAAAGCATGATCACATTCAGTGAGTAACCCAAACTTCCGTTCAGCTGGAGTTGGCTTAGACAATACACGTTCCAAACAGACACAACACTCAATCTCCTGGCTCAGTTTTAATGCTTCTAGCTGCTTCTGCTTTTTTTCACATCCTTTCTTGTGCTCCTCTCTCTCCTCGGGTCTGAAAGGATGCAAGCAACGTTTCCCACAAGTTGGGCAAATATTTCCATGGATGTGAGGGCATTCATCACCACGTGGGCAATCACCAGCTGCAGCATATGAGCAAATGGGTTGTTCTTCTGGTTTGGCTGTACCAGGGTTAAAGGTTCTGGCCTCGTCTAAGGAATCTTGGTGAAGAGAATCCAGATTCCACGCTGGTTTTAATGATGAGGGAACTGGGCTCAGATCCCTTTCCGAGACACCAGGAACAAAAGCACAAGCAAGAAGGTTGGAAGCCGAAGCAGGAGATGACCGAGGCACACCAGACGAAGATGAAGCAGATGGATGAGGCCGAGAAGCTTTGACATGTTCGTACCTACATCTGCTTCCATAAGAGCAGATTCCTCTCTGGTAGTAGGTGCAAATCTGTGATAAGATTTTCGTTTCTTAGAGAACATTTAGAATAGAAACGAAATTCAAGTTAATGAATGCTGGTTCCCATATACATAGGCAAGAAAGAGTTGAAGCTTACGTTATTTGTAGGATCCTTCCAGTCATGTGAGAATTCACAGTTTTCCCCTTTTAAGCATGCACCGTGAGCAAAGAATTTACAAAGGATTCTAAGAGACGAACAAAAAAAGAGTGAGAAGAAACAAAATGTTGGAAGAGAAAAAAAAAAAGCATCAATAAAACAAGGAATGCAACCAAGTACTCGAGTAAGCATACAGAGAAATGAAACCATTCACGGACTCTTGACTGGGAAATTCTCACACTTAGATTTACGAAAAACACTGATAAAGATCTTTCCCAGGTGACGAATGTCATGATCAATTACTCAGTCCAAACGTTGCCAAGGTACATGAATATATATCAAGGGGAAGAAACACGAAATTAGCTTCATAGCTACGCATTGAAACAAGATGGTTCATGAGCAGAGACGGATCAATCCAGAATCGTTACTCGTATAGATTGCAATGAAAAAGAAAAGAAGTCATCCTGGAGTTTCGGCTTATTAAGGAGAGAGAAGACACATCGAAATGGCCGAAAACAAAGATGAAATGGGCAAAGCACGCACCTCTTCGACATCGGCGATCGAGAGACTTGGGAATCTCGTGGGCAGATAAAAAGATGAATGTCTAGGGTTTCGGATTTCGCGGCACCAGCTTTAATTAGGAATCCGGAGGGGAGGGGTGTATATGCAAATACGATGAAGTTTGGGGCTTATCCGGAGATATTTTTGGGGGGGGGGGG
>OVAY01000230.1:0-62979 GCA_900406395.1 Kernera saxatilis | reverse complement strand
CATCCAAGTTAAAAAAAAAAAAAAAAAAAAAAAAAGAGAGAATATTATGGCCACTAAAATCTTCTCTGCATCTCCCGTAATCTCTGCATCTCCCGTAATCTCCGCCTCCGCCACCAAAACGCCGCACCTCCCCAAGGCTGTAGCATCGCGTCTAGGCACCTCCCTGGCCGCCGCAGTCGCCGCGACTGCCGTCCTGACGATGGCTCCGGCGTTGCCGGCGGCGGGCGAGGGGAACCAAACGTACAAAATATACTACGGGACGGCAGCGAGCGCGGCGAACTACGGGGGATACGGAGGGAACTCGGACAGGAAGACATCGGCGGAGTACGTGTACGATGTGCCGGAAGGGTGGAAGGAGCGGTTGGTGTCGAAAGTGGAGAAGGGCACAAACGGAACAGACAGCGAATTCTACAACCCGAAGAAGAGGACGGAGAAGGAGTACCTGACATACCTGGCGGGATTCAGACAGCTGGCGCCGAGGGATGTGATTCTGAACAACCTGGCCCTGTCGGACGTGGAGCTGCAGGATCTGATAGCAGGCGCCGACAAAGTGGTGTCTGAGGAGAGAAAGGACGAGGCAGGGCAGGTGTACTATCTGTACGAGATCGATGGAGTCGGGAAGCACAGCCTGATCACAGTCACTTGCGCTAAGAACAAGCTCTACGCCCATTTCGTCAACGCCCCTGCCCCCGAGTGGATCCGCGACCACGAGACATTAACCCACCTTCGCGACTCCTTCAAGACCGTCTCTTCTTCTTCTTGACTCTCCTCCTTCCTTGGGCATTGTATTTGTTTTGTATCTATGTATCACTGTATCAGTATCATCATCTTCATCCTTGTTGGATTGTATTTTGGTGAAAACGAATGCCATTGGAGTTTGTGATCCTTATATCATTATTAATTAATACATATGTATGAGAATATAGCAGCAACAAAAGGGGTTCCTTAACTCTAAAGCAGCAAGCAAGCAAAGAGCAAATGCCTTGAACATAGAGAAATTAATCAACCAAATTTTAATATTTGTTTGTCTGCAACTTTCCCGGCATCAAAAGTGTCTTGTTTATGTTATTACTTATTACTACTATTCATTGGAGTTTCAACTACCCTACCTACGTAGGACAAGAGACTAGACAAGACAGAGACCACAAGCAAGCAAGGACATAAGTTACTATTCCCACGCCCAAGAGTTGCTCCATCCACCCTTTGTCTTTTTTTAAGTTACTTTTGTGTTCTTAGATCCACACACACACACACTCTGTTTATAAAACAGCCCTAAACCCTAAGTAAATCTTTCACCTAACCTACCAATCTATCTCTCTATGATGACTATACATGCATGAGAGACGACATACAATACAATGTAGTATAAAGACAAAAAAGAAAATAAAAATAAGAATAAGAATGGAGGTTTCCTTTTGTGGGAAAAGAGACAAAGCAAGTTGTGGTTTTGATAATCTCAAGGCCGAAAGCTGTACTTTGGTTCTCTTAAATAAAAATATTGATCAACGAAGGAACAAATCTTCCTCATTCCTTTTTTTAGCTTCATTTATTATGAAAAGAAAAGAAAAAAGCAAATCTTTGTCTCTGGGGTCAGAGGAGACAGGTGTAGGGTTGAGATCAAATCTGTGGAGGGTGCGTCTCCCCACACTGAACCACATATCTTTTTGCCGGCTTCTTCAACGGCTTTTTCCCTTCCCCCTTCCTTCGACGTCGTTTTGTCTCCACCCTCTCTTTTCTTTCTTTTTCCCCTCTCTCTCTCCTCCGCTTCACCTTTTTCTCTTGTCCTATGAATTTTGTCGAAATGCCCATCTCCTTCTTCTTCTTCTTCTTCCCCTAAACAAGCTTCCCTTTCTTTCTCCTCTCACTCTTTTCAATTTCACCTTCTCTCTTGCGGTCTGAGATTCTCCCTTTCCGTCTCCAATTGCCACTCGCCGCTCCAACCCTCTTCGAATGTATGTATGCCTCCTCGTGTTTCATTGTCTTTTGCGTGATGCTCTTTTTGTTTTCTCCCCTGGACTTGTTTTGTTTCATGGCTTTCTATGCAAAGCCATTCAAAATCTAGAGGCTAGGGTCTTTCGTATTTTCAAAGATGTTTCTCTACATAGATAGATATCAACCTGGCTTTTAGTTACCCAATTACCTCAACAACACTATGTCTGACACCCCTCTAAGGCTTTACCCTTTTACTCTTTTTTGTTTTTTGTTTTTCATGTGTGTTTTGTTTCCACCTTAGCGCTCCTCTAACCACATCTCACAGTCTTCTTCTTCTTCTTCTTCTTCTTCTTCTTCTTATCAAGAGCAGCAGCTGAAATGAATGGAGATAGACCAGTGGAAGATGCTCCTTACACGGAGTCGGGATTCCCTTATGCTGCTACTGCTAGTTACATCGATTTTTATGGTGGTGCGGCTCAGGAGCCCCTAAATTATGCTCATGCCGGAACAATGCATCCTCAGGTACTTCCACTTTCCTTGATAATTTATATCGTCTTTAACCGGTGTTTCTATGCTTAGATATGTTTTGTGTCTCGTCTGTTGTTAGATGAGCTTATGATTGTGTATCTTCATAAGTCATAGGGTGACATACAAATACAATGCGTTGGCTCTCCCTTCTGACGAACTCATAACTTTCCTTCTCAGGACAATCTGTACTGGACCATGAATACAAATACATACAAATTTGGATTTTCGGGGTCAGATAATACTTCTTTCTATGGTTCTTATGACATGAACGATCATTTATCAAGGATGTCAATCGGGAGAACGAATTGGGAGTACCATCCCATGGTAAACGTTGATGATCCTGAAATCATAGTTGCTCGGTCTGTCCAAATCGGGGACACGGATGAGCACTCTGAAGCTGAAGAATGTTAGTTATTTCTGCTGCTTCTCTTATGTATCCATTGTTCCTCCCTTGATCATATTCATGTCGATTTCGTCTCTTCTGAGCTAAAAATATGTGTCTGTGTTTACAGGCATTGCAAATGAGCATGATCCCGACAGTCCTCAGGTATGTGCACATGATCTAAACGGTTTTTGAATCTGTGTCAACTACTTAACTCTTGCCCATCTTTGTGAAGCTAGTGGTGTATCCGTGCAGGATGTGATCTAAACACTGATATGAATTCTATATGCTCGTTAATGCCATGTTGCCACAGGTATCCTGGCAAGATGACATTGATCCCGATACAATGACCTATGAGGTTTGTTCCAGTTTCCTTGTGAATATGACAGAGATGGTCAAGAGAGGCAGTGGATTCGCATCTAAATGCTGGGACAACTAAAATGCTGTTTTGGTTTGTGGATCAGGAATTAGTAGAGCTAGGGGAAGCGGTAGGAACAGAAAGCCGGGGGCTGTCTCAGGAACTCATAGAAACGCTTCCCACTAGAAAATACAAGTTTGGGAGCATCTTCTCCAGGAAAAGAGCAGGGGAGAGGTAAAGAGCGACCTTATAATAATGTTGGTATGAATTCACATCACAGGGTTGTACATACTGAAAAGCGTGCGTGTGATGATGATGAGCAGGTGTGTGATATGCCAGCTCAAGTACAAGATAGGGGAGAGGCAAATGAATCTGCCGTGCAAACACGTGTATCATTCCGAATGCATTTCCAAATGGCTAAGCATCAACAAGGTATTCATTATTTGATCTTACAGTTGTGTTTACATCCTCAGTTCAACTGAAACGCTATGCATGTGGAATGCAGGTTTGCCCGGTGTGCAATAGTGAGGTCTTTGGAGAGCCCAGCATCCATTGAGTGGCACAAGAGGCTCCTCCTCTTTTTGGCTTTTTTATATCGAGGCTCATCAAGTAATTGTTTTAGTCTAGTGAAAAAAAAAAAAAAAATAGTCTAAAAGATGTCCACACTATACTCCCTCATGTTCAGTCCTTCTCTGTACATGTAATTTTTCTTCTAGTTCCATATTTGATCGTCTGTGCTTTAACACTCGCTCGTATTGTATACTAAAAACTAAGACAATTTAAGCTGAATCCATATATGGTGGTGGTGGGCAGGTCCCAATCCCCATCTTTAAGTTTCTACTTCAATTCTCCCACCCCTCCTCCTACTTTAGGCTTCAAATGGTCTTTCACTTTGTTCATTTTTATCCTTCTAGTATTAAGAAAATAGACGTACTGCAAGATTTGAGGTGTGAGTGCTGAAGTTGATCCAGAGAATGTAAACAACGAAGGATAAATCCACCAATCTCCGCAATCCGAAAGGGTGCATCCAAGTCCATTGTAAATACCAAGGAAGGTAGAAACTTTGTTGGCTATTGGAAGATGAAATGTAATTTTATGTAGAGAGAAACGAGGCAGTAGAATGAATACATGATGCCATAGTCTGTGTGTAATAGCAATTATACGTATCATCCAATTTCCCGGTTGAGACATAACTTCCACATCTCCGGAGTAGTATATATATGCACACAGCTTGGCCTATATCAGAGTTTGTTCCTGGAGTTGTTCCTGTGAAGACCAGACCCACTGGTGGTTAGAGATGCATCGCTTGTAAAGAAGAGATATATGGGTTTAGGGTTTTAGTACCTCTGTAACAAACAAGGCATGGAAACCATATGGGACCCTATGCGGCAGCTCCACCACTGCCACCGGCTCAGCTGACATTGTTTTTGCGTCTATCACATTCACACATGATTTCCTGCCCATTTTCATCAACATATTATTTTACCAGAAAAACACAGATGAACTAGCAGGTGAGTGAATACCTACCCTGTGTTTTCATCATGAACAAAGAATATCAAGTAACCGTCGTCTTCTTCTTCTGCTGCCTCACGCGGGACATATATAGCCTCTGAACCATATCTGCCTTGTCCCAGATCATATATTCCTTTGATATTGCCTCCTACTTCCAGCATTCTTTTGCCTGTCTCAGCTTCCACATGCAGATCAAACTTAATAATTCCTGTAACCTTTGCGATACTGTCCAGAATTGTTCCGTATACATATCTCTGTTTCCTAAATGAATCAACAAAAAAAACGTTCGGAATGATGAGGTTTCCTTGCTAGGGACACAATGCATGTCAACACACAAGGACAAGGGTGAACTCATACTTTCCAGTGTAGCACTCGTTGATTCTGGGGAAATCAACCGCAGATGCAGATAGTTTTTTCTGAGAAGCTGAGCCCGTTTTCATATTGAATCTCATTTCGTACCTGCACAAGCAATAGTTGAGGAGGGTATATGGTTTATGAGAGAGCAGAACAGATGTGGTCAGGGGTTCTTACAGTTCGTTGTTAAAATTTTCAAGCTTTTCTTTCACAGTCCCGCTGACCATGTCAAGATCTGGATTCTCAAGGCGACAAGTGATGAGGACGACTTCATCCTCTTCTTCCCAAGCATTGGCTGGATATAGGAAGTCATTCACAGAAGTTTGATTGGTATATATAGAATGATATGAACTCGTAAATAGACATAGAAAAACACATACCATTGTGGAATATAAAGCAGTTGGGAAGCTCAAACCATCTAATCATGAGTTCATCCTTGGCATGTCGTGGAAGAACACCAAAACGAGCCTTCTTTGTGGGATCAAATGAGTACACCATTTTCTTCTCTTTCACCATTTCCTTGGAATCAATTTCAAAGACACATGAATGAAAAGTGAAGGCAATTTCTATGATTCTCAAAGGAAATTCAAAACAAGCAATCTTATTTGCTTTATAATCATATTCTATTACACCATTTCAACAAAAGTATATGGGAGGCAAAATTTTCTTGTGTAACCTTTACACTTGATGAGTAACATACCTTTGGCCTGAAGTGCATAGGAAGATCCATGAATATTGCATAAGTCTCAGTAATAGCAAAATCATGCATCATGATTGGCTCTGATATAGTAATTGGGACTGGGTCATGCATAATGCCATCTTTCGAGATCACTCTGTATGTGAGATAAGGTGGCGTATGCGAATAGCCGAATGTAAACATTTCACCTGCAGAGAGAGTCCACGGAAGGGTCAAAAGAAATAGTAACTTGTTTCTCAGGAAAAAAGTGATTACTTACCAGTAACCGGGTCAACTTTTGGGTGAGCAGTGAAGGAGTGGGTCAATCTCTTGTCATAATCTATCATGCCAAGAGTTTGCAGGTCTCCATCTTCCAAAACTTGGACGACATCTACAAACCAAAAGGGAGTGGCTTTGACTTTTAAGAAAGCAAACATAAATCTTCCTACCTTGCTTTTCTTTTATATCAAAGTTTTGAAACAAGGAAGTGGGTGAAGACAAACACTGCCAACATAACAGAAGATTCGGTATCTAAATAGATCAGGTTCACATATTGGCGCTCACTTTGGACCAAAGGAAAAACGAAGAGGTAGTAGAGGCTTACACGGCTTATCTGCCTCCTGTAATGCTAGAAGTTTTCCATGGTGATATACGAGTGCTGTATTAGCTGGTGGATGGGAAAAGAGAGTGAGATGTTAAGATACTAGGTAGGAGAGAAAGTAGAAGGGACAAATACAAAGCAGGTGAAGGAAACCAACCAGTTCCATTTCCATAAGAGTCGTCCAATACTTTTAGTTTAGTTCGCAGCTGTTGCATATTAACCATAAGCAATCCGAAAAACCCCTTAAGGTCCCCAATCTGCAAAATTTACAACAAGGACACAAATGATGGCAGAACGCAGAAGATAAAACCCTTATAAATATTTACTACCCCACCTTCATGAATTTGGCAGCTCCGAAAAACTCTTCCTGTTTGAGACGTGATGTCTTAACATATCGAGAAACATAAGTCGCTTTCCCATCTTTGATGCGTACACCGTGTATCATTCTGCAGTATTGCCATTTGCCAAAGTGAAGGAAGACTGATGTGAGAGAGTGTAGGCAGTAGAGCAAAGAGAGTAGAGATTGATGAAAAATGAAAGAGAAACATAAGAAGCCCCTCGGGTTCCTGAGATATCTAATAGGGAGACAGGAAGAGGAAACAATTCACGTACCCATCTCCATCAAACCTGAAAAGAGCGTAGGGGGGCATATATAAGAATAAGAAGGAAGCCACCATTACCGATACCACGATCGTGTTGAAAAAATGGAAGAAGAGAAGGTACCAGTGATATCCAGCGACGGGATCAAACTTGGGATTTGGACCAACCCTCACAAATTCGCCATTCAAGCATTCCTGGAAATTAACAAAAGACGATGATCAGAACCAGGATTAAAAGTAAAGGGAGGTAGTGGAGCTCACTCACGGGAAGAAATCCATGGACGGGGAGATCCTTGACGGGAGGAGTTTCATCCCGGAGGGGAGCGAAGTTGCCGGAGAGGTAGTGGAGAGGGAGAGAAGCATCGTGCATGAGCTTGACGACGAGTCTCTCGAGAAGATCGACAAGCTTAGAGGAGAAACCCTTGGAGGGTTTAGGATTGACGGAGAGTATGCCATCACTGAGCTGCTCCGCCATGATTGATTGATGAGAAATTGAGAAGCTTGATGATGATGATGATGATGATATGAGCCTGCGTCCTTGGCAGAAACGCTGCCACGTCGCAATGTAACGGCCTTACACCGCTCTCCGTTATCGTTAACGGAAACAATCATGGATTTTTTTTGTATTTTTTAACTCTCTACGCCTTCACCAACTAGTATATTATTTGACCACACAAGACGAGACACAAGACAACAATGTTGAAATACATGTCATCAAGATCCGGTGGATTTTGATAATGGTTGATTTGAGAGCAATTAACCGAGTTTCTTAAATCTGCTATCTAGAAAGAAAGAATGAAAACATAATAATGGCCGGATAGGATTGGAACAAGGAGACTTAGAGCACGCACTTGAAAAATAAAATGAAAGTAAAGCATATGTAATGAAAGGATCCAAAGCGATGTGAAAGAAGTTGCAGATATCGCAAAAGTATTCCCCCATACAGACGAGCAGAGGCAAATATGAGTCAGAGATGGAGAATAAAAAACGTGAAAACAGAAGACAAGTATATTGTTTTATGCCTAACAATCGAAGCATCGAGATTTCCCTGTTTGACGTTGTGTCTTTCTTTAGGATGAGATGAAGAAATCTGAAACATGTTAACAGAGCCAGGTACCCTAATAAAGTACAAAATCGAACGAACCGAGGCGTCGCTGTGGCAATGGCGGCATGGGAAGAATGATGAGATTGCAGCAAGGAGGAGCTCTAATTTTCTTGTAGTGAATTGGCAGCTACAAGGCCAATGAAGAAGAGAAAAACCGGAATTGGAATCTGTATCCATTGAGTGGAGACTAGCAGTGCCACCGACCCATGAGGAATTAGACCACCACAACACCTTGTCGGAGTCAACTGCTACTGTACACGTGTCATTTCATCATTAGATATTTTCACTCCGTCCCTCCTTCATCACCGGAAACTAACCACCCTGAATTTAGTTAGACTTCCTTTTTAGGCCAAATCTCAATCTCAAGAATTAGTGGGAAAGCTGAGACTGAGAGAGAGCAAACCTGAAGAGAGGAGGAAGATAGGGAGAGGAAGTGGTAGGTTTTGTGGAGAAGCTAGCAGGCGAATGAGGATGGAGAGAAGAGGCAGAGGACTTGAAGACATTTGGTCGAACAGATGGTAGGCACCACATTAGGAATGAATGAAGATCAAGCAGATCAAAGAACAGACGAGAGTGAAGACGAACTAGTTGTGATGGGCCACGGAGTAGGAAAAGCCCACTTTCTGAGCCCAACAACTGTCGCAATTATTTATTTAATGTGGACTAGGACGACACGCGATAAGAGTCAAAGATTTGGGATTAGCAAAAGACAATGACGTAAACGCCCACGTCCTTGCGGGTCGGGGAAGGTGGCAGATGATGTAAATAACTCGATAAATGGATGGCAGAGTGACTTGGGGCTTTTCCCACTCAGTTTGACTTGTAATATTCCTTTTCTCTCCCTTTTCGTCTTCCTCGTTGCGTGATTCCTTGGGCAGCTGAATCTGCAAGTTAGGGTTCTTCATTTCTCTCTCCGACATGAATCTTGCCCCAATCTCCAGGTACTCTCCTTTTCCTTTCTCCTTTTGTACGTTTTCTCCGATTACCACTTCATTTCCCGATTCTCAAAAACCCTAGCTCTCTTCTTCAGCAGCGTTAATCTAAATCGCAACTAAAAACCATGAAGAGACTAAGATCCAGCGACGACCTTGATTCCTACAATGATAAGAATGTTGACGGAGAGCCTCTCAACTCCGACCGCCCGGCCTCTTCCTCCCACCGGGGTATCTTCCACAAGTCCTTCTCGGGTCGCAGGGGGCCCATATCCCCTTCTAGATATGACCGTGACCGCCAGCAGTTCGTGTCCGGGGACGATGCCGGCTTCTCCAGGGCTTTGTCCCGTAGGCGATCCAATCGTGACTTTGATAATCGAAGGTACAGAGAGGACAGGCTCCATCGATCTGAGAGCGCTTGTTTTTCAAGGAGGGCTTTTCCAAAGGGATTCCGTTCTGAGAGGGAGAGGCCCAAAAGGGAAGATAGTGTTTCTTCCTGGAGGAGGTTTGGTGTGGATGACCGAGAAAGGGGAGGTCTTACTTTGAGATCAAGGGAGCCAGACAGGGAAAGGAGTGTCAAATCCCCTACTTGGTCGAGAGACTCGGGTAACGAGCAATCAAAATTCAAAGTGGATTCCAGAAATTCCCGCTCCAGATCCAAATCTCTAGCTTCTCCAACATGGTCCAAAGATTCCGGGAGTGAGCAATCCAAGAGTGTTGGAAATGTTGTCAAGAAAAGCGAGGAGGAAGTGCAGGGTAAGAGCAGTAGAAGCAGTAGCGAGATGGAGGAAGGAGAGCTGGAGCCAGAGCCCCAACCAGAGACCGCATCCGAGCTTCCTCATATCTCAGATGACAGTAAAGAACCTTCCCGCCCTGCTGATCATCATAAAAACGCAAGGATTGATAGCATCTTCCAGGAGATGGACAAAAACGCCGAGTCTGATGATAACTTAAGAAAAGCCGAAACTGAAAATAACAGGGAAGTCAGTCATGTGGGTGGTGATAGGGAAATAAAAATGGCGGAGAGCATGACGGGTCAGAAACGTATTGAGAAAGGTGAAAATGTGCCTGAGCATGCGATTGAGAGCATGCGTGCTTCTCAGAACAATGTGAATGATACTTCTACAGCTTTGGCTACTGAACACGAGCTTAGAGATGACAGAAACACTGCTGGTGTCAATGAGATTAAAGATATGGTTGATGGTAAATGTGACAAAGAAGAGGAATACAAGGAGAACCATGAAGTGAAGTTGGAAGAAAGTCTTTATCCAGCTGTTCCTGAACGGTTTCAGGCAGAAGAGCTTAAGCGAGTGAAGGGTAGTGATGGTGACGCCAACAAAGCGGAAGTTGCAGCCCCGAAATGTGTTGAGATAAATGCTGTTGCAAATAGATCGCCTGCAGAATACATTAGCATTGTATCGGGTAGCTGTGTCCACATATTCGAGGATAAAGGCAAAAATTTTGATGTCCCACTTACTCATTTACTTGGAAATGCTATCTTTCCTGAAGGAAAGTCTGAGGATCTTACTGACAGGGATAAAGATGAAGATGACAACTTCGGAGGACCAAGTATCAGAGGGTTTGAACTTTTCTCTAGTTCTCCGGTTAGAAAAACAAATAAAACTGAGCAGTCAGGTTTCAATAAGCCAAAGGATGAGAAGTTGTTGTTGGAGCCACTGGATCTTTCGCTTAGCCTACCAGATGTATTGATGCCGATTGGTGGCAGAGATACTAATCAGCCTCTGGGTTCACCGGTCCGTTCTGGAAGCGTTCGGTCTTTGACAGAAACGTTTTGTACGAGTTCCGATGGCTTCACCATGTCTATGTCCTTTTCAGGGTCCCGTTCGTTTAATCATAATCCAAGCTGTTCGTTGAATCACAATATTGGAGATAATGAGCAGTCAGTTCATAGCCGACCTATATTCCAGGGTATAGATTGGCAGGCACTGTCTCATAATGATTCAAGGTACAATGAGAATACAGTCTATCAAAGACTGATGGAAAATGGAAATGGTTCAGTTCAACCGCAAGGAATAAAAGGCATTTTAATCTCGGGTCAAGCTGATGAAGAGCATCTTAGATTGACCGATGGGAGCTCTAAGGCAGCAAATAGACTTGAGAATCAATTGAGTTTCCAGAAAACTGTTGATGTTAGATCAGCATGTCCAAGAACGGGCTCTCTTGAAAATGGTTCAAAGTTTAATGTTGAGAAGAAAAAAGCCAATGACCTTTTCGGTGGTAGCATCTCCTGGATAAGCGGCCTGGAAGCTGGTGGGGATGATTTTGTTGAGACAGTCATAAGATTCATTCTCTCGGATTCTATGCATGTGATGACCAAGAGATTTCATGAGATGCCCGCTCGATACATAAGTAGCTTGAAGGAAAACATCCGGCAGATGATGCTGAACATGGATAAGAATGTACAACTTGGTGCATTTCAAGATGCTCTGCAGAACAGGACTGATATAACACTGGAATTGCTCACAAAATCTCATCGTGCTCAGTTGGAGATCTTGGTCGCACTGAAAGCTGGACGTGCTGATTTCCTTCAGTTGGACAACAGCATCTCTTCTTCCCATTTAGCTGAGATCTACATGAACATGAGATGCAAAAATCTTTCTTGTAGGGTTCTGGTGCCTGTGGATGAATGCGATTGCAAGGTTTGTTCAAGGAAGGATGGATTTTGTAGTGCTTGCATGTGTCTTGTGTGCTCAAATTTTGATATGGCATCCAACACCTGTAGCTGGGTTGGGTGTGATGTGTGTCTTCACTGGTGCCACACAGATTGTGGGATACGAGATTCTTACATCCGGAATGGGATCAACGCTTCTGGTGCTCCAGGAATGACCGAGATGCAATTCCACTGCGTCGCTTGTAACCATCCCTCGGAGATGTTTGGCTTTGTCAAAGAAGTGTTTCTGAATTTTGCCAGGGAATGGAAATATGAGCGATTTTGCAAGGAACTGGAGTATGTCAATAAGATATTTTCATCAAGCAAAGACTCTAGAGGGAAACAGCTGGGACAGGCTGCTGATGCAATGTTGGCAAGTTTGAAAAGTAAATCGATAGACCTGCCTGAAGCTTGCAATCGGATGTTGGGTTTCATTTCAGGTGCGCATAATTGTTCAAATTGTGGTTTTTATATATAGCTTTATCTACCTGCGTTGATATAGATGAACACATATTGGTTAAATTCTTCTGATATCTGCACCATAGATATTCGTTGTAAAAATGATCATTGCTGATTATCACTCGGTCAATACTTTCCTTGGTGATTGCAGACTGTGATTCCTCCATTCCTGGTGGTGAAACTTGTGCACCGTTCAGATACGAACAGCCAAATTCCAGGCATGAGAGGGGAAGCCCTAGTCAGGACACGGCATGGCTGAGATCGGTGTGCTCAAATAAACCGCATCAGCAGCTGAAAAGGTCAGCAAGTGTAGTTGATGCGTTCCACAGAGAGAGACAAGCTGAAATATGTGGAGTGGAGACAGGTTTAAAAAGGGGATCTCCAAAGGAACCTCGTTTTGAAGAAGTAGAGAGCATTGTGAGAATGAAGCAAGCAGAGGCAGAGATGTTCCAAGGACGGGCAGATGATGCGAGAAGAGAAGCAGAGGGACTGAAACGAATAGCAATAGCGAAGAAAGAGAAGATAGAGGAAGAGTTCAAGAGGAGAATGGGGAAGCTGAGTGTGGAGGAGGCAGAGGAAAGAAGGAGGAGGAGGCACGAGGAGTTGGAGGCAATGGAGAGAGGGCAGAGAGAATTTTATGAAATGAAGATGCGAATGGAGGAAGAAATGAGAGGGCTTCTCACCAAAATGGAAGTGACGAAGCAGAGTCTGGCCTTGTAATATTTGTAGTTATTTGTAGTAGTAATGATATGTAATGTATACACAAACCGGCAAACCCTCCTCCTCCTCGTATGTAATCTAAAGATGAATGCAAGGTCTTTTCTTTAGAGAGCATCAAGAGTTGTGTCCGAAGCAACAACCTGTACAGCTCTTGCCAATTTTTAACAAATAATGATAACAAAGCAAATGGCCATCATAGTGATACAACCGGCGAGGTCTAAAAGGTAACTAACAGACTAGACTTGATGTTTCTCCTCTCGTCTACACTTTCAAAACACCATCCTTCAAGCTGTCTCATTGCCCATCTCCCAAAAGGACCTCATTTACAAATGCGGTTGTTGGTTAGTTCGCAGCTGGAGGCTTGAAGTCTATCATCTCCCTTATGTTCAACTTAATGGATGGCCCCATTGACGAGCATATGTGGGCGCTTTTCCAGTACACTCCTTTTGCTCCCTTTGGCTTGTTTGTCTCCACCGATTTCTGCATTCATCATTTACTTTCCCCTCTTCATTTTTGTATTTGAAACAGCAGAAAATACATAGTAATTATGGAGAATCAGCCTACCACTGCTGCAAGGAAGTTTACGAGCAGGTCTTCCTCTGTAAAATTAACTTTCCCAAAGGGAATGTGAACAATCCCTGTTTTGTCTGCTCTGAATTCGACTTTCCCCTTCTTGAACTCTTCTATAGCCTGAGAGATGTATGCATCTTCAAACCATGGTTACCCAAATCAGGAGATGTTGCAGAGTGAGTCAGCTTACCTGGGGAATGTTAGCTGTGACGGTACCAGCCTTGGGATTTGGCATGAGTCCCCGTGGGCCAAGAATTTTTCCCAGGCCAGCAACCTAACCGCCAAGTTTAAGAATGTTAGGAATAGAACACGAGTTACAACAATCTCATGTCACATTCTTTGCCATGAATGACGTTTTCGTATGCTCTAACAGCTACAACTTTATTTCATCAAAAAGGCCAAATGAGTGGAAAACACACACCTTGACCATCATATCCGGGGATGCAATTAACTTGTCAAACTCCATGAACCCTCCTTTTATCTGTTCGATCAAATCATCACTGCCCACAATATCTGCCCCTGCACTTTTTGCTTCATCGACCTTCTCACCTGGATGTTTAACATGGAAATTGTGCAAGCCAAAGAATAAACCACATCTTTTCGGAGAATATATTGCATGTTGCCAACTCAGGGAAAAGAAGAGAAACATAAAGAAAGGAAAAGATTGATCACGGAAATACACAAGAAGCACATCCAATCTAAATAAACAAGGTCAATAAAACCAACTTATCTACAGAAGCACTGACAGAGGTACATTGAGATCGTAGCATAATCCCTGGAAATGAGCAGTCCTAGTTAAAAAAAACACCACTAACTTAGCATTTGGGTGGGGCAATTACAATTACCTTGTGCAAGAACAGCCACTTTAACAGTCTGCCCGGTTCCCTTAGGCAGGCTCACCTATACAAGAGCAAAACGAAAAAGACAAATGCATTCAGATTTAATGTCAATGAAGCAAAAGTTATAGCAAACCCAAAACTGACCGTTGCTCGCAGCTGCTGATCATTGTACTTTGGATCAATGTTGAGACGGAAATGGGCTTCTACTGACTCCACAAACCTTGTGTTTGCGGTTTGCTTAAGCAAAGAAATAGCAGTCTTCACGTCATACTCCTTTTTGGTTTCCCTTAGCTTTTGGATTTCCAAAAACCTTTTAGACCTTGTCTGCCAAAATTCCACATGGGTAGCAAAGAAATCATCGAGAATGGCTCAGAGTCATCTCTAACGATAAGTTACAACATGTTTAGAACGTAAAGGAGGGGTTATAGAAAGCAAAGCATACTCTGTCTCTCTTAAGGACCAAAGCGGCTTTTCCTTTCTTCGGCTTCGGCGGATCAAGGACGGCGGTGGCGGTGGCGGTGGCTTCCCCAACATCATTCTGCTCCGCGTCCTCCGTGTCGACGTCGGCCTCTGCGGCCACGGCGGAGACAACTATCGGGAATGATCGGTTGGAACCTCTGTCAATAGCAGCACATCTTCGCCCCCCAAGGAGAAGAAGCGGGGGGTAGAGAGCGACGCTCAAGTTGTTGAGTCTGGGGTTGGCAAAGGAGAAAAGAGATGGAGGGTTAAGGTCCTGGGAACGAGTAGATGCGGCGTATGCGAGCATGAGAGAGGAGTGGGTGGCGCAGGCAGCCATTGTTGGAGCTCTGAGCGAAGAAGTAGCAGACGCAGTTTTGTGTAGTGAAGAAGAAGAAGAAGAGGGCACTCTCTAATCCACAAAAGGGATAACAATCTTTCTAAGCTATTATTCTCTGCGTCATGGTGCACCATTGCTACGGTGTTTCACTTGCTTCCTACTGGACAGCTGTCTTGTTCTGGACCATTCGATCACGTTTTAAATTATATTAAATTAAATCCGCCGTGACCTATACCGATCGTTTTCGCATCTTCTTCTTCTTCCTCTTTTCCCAAATCTGATTTCGAGTTTCTTTCCCGCCAGTCGACGAAACGAAACCTTCTGCACTTCATTTAAGGTAAGTTGATCAAAATTCCTCTACATTCTCTTCCGATGAGCCGTCTTCTCTATCAGTTTTCTCATATATTTCTCTCCGCTATTTGATTCATCTTTGGGTTTTCTGAGCTCGTAGCAATAAGGAGAGATGTCAAACGTAACAGTCTGTGCGCGATTTAGGCCACTAAGCTCTAAAGAGATGCGAGATCACAGATATGGTGTCTGCGTTCGAGCCATCGACGCTGAAAACTTTGTTTTCCAAGTTTGTACTCGACTCGATATGGTTGATTCATGTATTATTATGACGCTGAAAACATTGAGTCACTAGTTATAATGTCGCGTGTAGGATGACAAGGAAGATGAGTTTACATTCAGCCTAGATAGAGCTTTTTATGAGGACTCTGCCCAAGCTGCGGTCTATGAGTTTCTGGCTCTGCCAATCATGAGAGGTACTGTACTGATCAGTGATACATTCTCTTAAACGTTATAATTTATGTGCGCCACTTCTGCTTGCTGAGAATAACTGCCTGACTTCTCAGATCTAAATACTGAACACCAATGTAATTTAAAAATGTTGCAGAGGGTTTACAATAATCACTTTGATTTTGCTTTCTTTGGTTTCCTACCTTGTCTTTTGCATCTTACCTTTCTAGTTTATGTCTACTTTCCAGACGCTGTGAATGCTATAAACGGAACAATCATCACTTACGGACAGGTTTGTTCGGGTCATCTCTTTTCCGAATGCATACCTGCAATGCTTTCAATGTCTTTTTTAACTTGTTTATAATTTTCGCAGATTTACATCTCAATTTGATCGTTTGATTTTATACTTTGCAGACAGGGGCTGGGAAGACTTATTCCATGGAGGTCACCTTAAAGACATGGGCTACAGATATATATTCGAGTTGTATCTGTAGCAGTAGGACCTTGCCCTCTAAATAAAATTGGTTTTCCTCTATTGGTTCAGGGACCAGGCATCCAGGACTGTGATGAGCACAAGAAAGGATTACTACCAAGAGTGGTCTGCGGGATGTTTGAGCAAATCAGGTCTTCCAAAGATATTGCAAGATACACAGTTAAGTTGTCTATGGTAGTGATCTAGATGCCCTTCTTTACACAAGTTTATAACATAATCTATAACTCTCCTGTATAAATATCTTCATGCCTTTGTCTCCTGTAGGTAGAGATCTACATGGAGAAAGTCAGGTAATGTGCATGCCTGTAATTCTCTCTGATTTCTTCTGGTATAGCTTAGCGATAAATGAATATGTCTCTAATTCTCTCAGGGACCTGTTGGATTTATCAAAAGGAAACATACAGATCAAGGAGAACAAAACACAAGGAATACTATTGTCAGGCGTTACAGAGGTTACCATCGTAGTCTTATGTCATCTGTTAGTGTTGGGAAAATATGTTACAGGGTAAGTAAGTTTTAATCATTTGTTGCTTCAGGTGCCTGTATCAGATTCGGCCGAGGCATTACAACATCTATGTGTAAGATAGCAGCTACCCTGTCTTTCTTGATTGCCTAATACTGCCTTCTTATCTTTGATACCAATTGCCATTTCAGACTGGTTTAGCTAACCGCGCAGTTGGGGAAACCCGTATCCTCTTAGCTTATTAGCACTTGTTCAGTGTTTCCACATTTAAGGAATAGTGAGATTAAGAATATGCTACACCGAGTTGACCGAAAAATTATAACTGATTGAGAGTCATCTAGAAGAATGTTTTCAGTTTAACAATGAACGACAGAAATGAATATGTCCAGCAGTAGAAGCCACTGCGCTTACTTATTCACAATCCAGCAGGATTCAGTTAAAGATAAGAGGTAAAGCTTTTTCAAAATTAGTCATAAAACTGTAATGCTGTAGTGGTGGAGCTTATGTAAAGATTTCCGCATGTTAATAGGGTAAAAACAGGAAAACTAATTCTTGTCGACCTAGCTGGCTCTGAGAAAGCAGACAAAACTGGAGCAGAAGGTAGGGTTCTTGAAGAAGCGAAGACAATCAATAAATCGCTCTCGGCCTTGGGAAATGTGATAAACGCTCTTACAAGTGGCTCATCTAACAAAGCCAATCACATACCATATCGTGACTCTAAGCTTACTCGCATCCTACAGGATGCCCTGGTTAGTATCTCTTCTCAAGTCGATTCTATCGTATAATTTGCCAGTTTGTTCTCAATTTTACTGAGGTTTCTCATGCCACAGGGTGGGAATTCTCGAATGGCATTGCTGTGCTGTTGCTCACCAAGCACTTCGAATGCATCTGAGACACTCTCGACCCTCAGGTTTGGCATGAGGTATGCATCTCAGTGTTACACTAGATGGAAATCAACGTTTCCATATTCCCTGTGTTACATTATTGAACGTCATTAAGACTGATGTTTGTTTCCAATTACTGTACAGGGCAAAGCACATAAAAGCATCACCACGTGCCAGTGAAGTGAAATCTGCCAAGACACAGGAGGAACCCTCCTCCGAAACCAAAGATGAGAAACGTGGGAGGATCCTAGAGAAGGTTAAGATTCTACGACAGCCATTTCCTCATTCTGTCTATTTATCAGAAAACGGGATCTAGAAGAAACATATGCATGATTGTTATTGTTGTATACAGATGAAAGAGAGAATGAGCAACGAAGACATCAAAATGCTAGAAGAAGTGTTCATACAGGAAGGGATAATTTTCAGCCTAGAATCTATGGAAGAAGCGGACATAGCATACGAAGATACTGTATCAAAAACTATAAAATCGTTGCAGCAGACCGTTGAAGAACTCCAACTGAAAGTCAAAAAGGTATAGAGTTGAATGGATTCATTTACATAATAGTAAATATATAATTAGAGAGTGGGGGCATGGTCAATGATGCAAGCTGCCCTGTTGTTTCTTCTGTGCAGTTAGAAACAGAAAACAAGGGTCTTGAGGAACAAGAGTTGCGAGATCATGAATCTGATCCACTTGGAAAGATGTCAAGGTTCATCAGTTCTTGGTATGCATCTTTCTTCACATCCTAAAGATGATTAGTTGAACATAGTATGTTGGCAATGTAGAACATGTGGGCAAGAAGATGGTAAAGAGAAAAGTTGCTCTTTTAAGGTTGTGAGAGCAAAACAGATATTAACATTCAAAGTTATGGAATTGATAAAGAATGGATGGGGGGATAAAAAAGCTAATTAAGAGAAGAATTACAAATCTGAGATAGAATATTTAGTAACGAGAAGTGTCAGGGAGAGGAGTGTCATTGAGGAAGTGAATGAAGAGTGAAAGAGAGCGTTGTGGCTGGAAGCTGGGAACTTGATGACCAGCCCCTCTCACGGTGGCAAATGTCAAATTCCCATTGTACTCCTCTGTGTATCCTCCCACCTCACCCCCTAGGTACCACGGATGCCAAGCCGTTTTGGCCGTTAGGTTCATCTTCTTGAGCGAGTATTTGGTGGAAGTGACCGGAATTCTCCCGTCCGTATCCCCGCTGAACACCCAGACGCGGACGCCCTGACCCATCAGCTCCTTGATGAGAGGAATCACTGTGGTGGGACTGTCGTTCCACTTCTTTATCACACTGCTGCACGGCTCCCATTGGTAAGGCAACTTCGTAGCGTTTGCGTGCAGGGCCGCCTGGACCTCCGGCCTGTTCAGGTAGGCCTGCACGTAATGGTCACTGCAGGGATCGAACTCCCTTATTGAGGTGCCTCTCTTGGGTCTGCGAGTGAGCGTGGAGTTGAGGCACAAGGGAGCGTATATGTTGTAGATGTCGAGGTAATACGTGTCCATGTCGATTTGGTCCGACACCACCGCGCACTCCTCCGTCATCACACTGGCAGACTCCGTCTTGAGATCGCAGCTATTCTTGAGTCTAACCAAAGAATCCTCGGAGATCAACGCGTGACTCTCGAAAAAGTCGTACATACCCATCAAGTCGGTCTCGTCGTTGATCACCGCGTTTCCTATCAGAATGCCCTTGAGATTGAGGAAGCTTCGGTGATGGAGAAGGATAGTATGGGCAAGTTGGGGAACATAGTGGCCGGCATAGCTCTCACCGGCGATGTACAAGTCCCTGCCTTTGTACTCCGGGAACCTCGCCAGCCATTTCACCAGAAAGATGTAGTTATCGGCCGCCGTGTTCCTGTCCCCGTGCTTGTCTAGATCCGACGTTGTGTTGGTGTACGAGAATCCCACACCCGCCGGCGATTCTAAGAACAACACGTTCGCAGCATTGTTCCATGCATATCGGTTTCTAAAAAGCGTTTTGCCGTCGCTGTGGACTCTGAACGGCCCAATCTCTTGTAATGCTCCATACGCCAGGGACGAGCATCCCGGTCCTGTTTATTTCATTATTTCACCAACACATTAACAAAATTATGTATATATTAACTAATCAAAATCTCGATTTTGTTATACAGAGCAGAGCTATTAATTATCCTGTTGAAAGAATAGAAATACTAATACTTTTAAAAAGAGTACTTGTACATTCAATTATAATAAATACGTAGGTAGTGGCTTAATAATTCAGAAGTAGAGCTGTGCAACAAAGCACGCCGATAATTCCTCAGCATGTGACATTTGAAAGTTGAGACCCATCGACAAAGGCAAATCATTTTTTCCCAAGTTGTCTTTTTCATTTTCTTTCACAAATTTGATTTGGCAGTGTTTTTATATAGCATAGTAGTGATAATTAGTTCCTATACAAAAAAAAACAAAGAGGGAAGAAGCAGGCTTAAGCAATAGGGTCCTCACAATTATATTGTGGAAATCATATAACATGATTGTTAAAGACATTCTCGAAAACTAAACATTCTTGTTCATCTTTCTTCCCTTTTGCTTTATTTATAAATATAAATGAATGATAATAAAGGAGTATAATTCAAGAAGAAATAGGCAGAAAAGATGATAGAATGGAAAGTTAGAAACGTACCACCGTTGAGCCAGAGAAGCAGAGGAGAAGCATCCTTAGCGTTGGAGGAGGCTTCCACGAAGTAGTAGAAAAAGGAACGCCCCGCGGATTCGTCGACGGTGACATAGCCGCCGTACTGGTCGAAATCAACGGGAGGCTGTCCGGGCAATCTCCGTATCAGATCTCTCTTTCGTAACTCCCCCTGGTTAACAACACTCGACGGTTTCAAACCCTTAACCGCCTTGAAATGGGTTGTGTCCATGGAACCCACCCCTCGCTTCGATAGGTAGAGGCGGCTCAGGGCGTGCACTTGGCTGCTGCATTCGATTTGAGACGACAGATACACTAACAGCAGCACAGATGAGAGTAGACAACAGGCCATTGTGTTGTGTGGAGGGAGAGAAGGAACAAGAGACAGTTGAACGAAACGAGTGTGTGGGTCTATTTTAAAGAGAAGTTCATTTTTCTATAGACTATATAACTAACTCTGATTTAATGATTAATCTATGTTTCATGTAATAATCAAGGCCATGTATTATTACCACCCAAGATTTTTTTATTAGAAATAAAGGTCAATGTATCTGAGCGATCATGTTATGCCATGTGATTTGTGACTCGATGCTACAATCCTAACGTTCAACACTTTTAAGTGCAATATCTATGAATTAATATTTAAGGGTATTTGGCAAATGCGTAATACATCCCTACATGGGGATTATGCTCAATAGTAATAGTAATATTTGTTTAGATCCCCTATTTTAATCCCATATCCTTCCAAGTAAAAACCTTTTGATTTGAAGTCTCCCATTGTTTAATAATAATATAGATAGTCTGAAATTGAAAAAATTTAAGACAATGATATGAGCCGAACATGGGACGAGCCCACTGGCCAGATCCGATGTTTCAGCAAAATTCCTCTCGAATTTTAACAATCCACCATCCACCATCGGCCATTGACCTCTTTAAAATATTTGAAGACAATGATATGATCTGATTGTATTTTGCAATTTAAAAAAAAAAAAAAAACAATTTGGGCTGCCCGTGAATATTATTTGACAGCCCATTGGGGAGCCCAAATGAGATGGGTCGTAGGTGACGTGTCATGTTTGCAATGGGTCAGAGAACCTTAGAGGAGTTTCCCAGATTAGCCTTATTACTAATTTACTGAGAGGAGATAGATTATGACGATATCTTTGATTATTTTGAGTCAAATCTAATCTCTATTACGGACGGTAACTCCTTCTCCTCCCTTCTTCTTCAGATCCCAATTTACATTACAACTTCACACACACCCTAATCCCATCCCATCCCCGATCCAATTGATTTTCCTGCTCCTTCACCATGGCTTGCATCAAGGGGATCGCCAGATCCGCCTATGTCGCTCTGGCTCCCGACGCTCCTTACATGGCCGCCGGAACCATGGCCGGAGCCGTGGATTCTTCCTTTAGTTCTTCCGCCAATCTCGAGATCTTTAAGCTCGACTTTCAGTCTGACGATCGCGACTTGACACTCGTTGGGGAAATCGCCACCTCCGACCGCTTCAACAGACTCGCTTGGGGAAGAAATGGATCTGGATCCGACAAATTCTCCCTCGGTCTTATTGCCGGCGGCCTTGTCGATGGAAATATAGATCTATGGAATCCTCTTTCTTTGATCGGGTGCTTTTTCTATCCCCGTTTCCTGTTTTCTACTAATTTTATGATGTTGGATCCAGTAAACACGGTTTTAGCTATATAAACTTTTTGAAGCCTAGTGATCGAGCGAGACGAACCACTTTTTTTTGCATACATTTGCTTTTTGGTATCGAATTTTCATCTGAACAAGTCTAACTCGAACAACTGTCACATTTTCAGTGCCCATGCCAGTGAAAATGCACTCTTTGGGCATCTTTCTTCAGTTCACAAGGGGCCCGTGAGTTGTTTTCTTTCTACAAAATTTTCTCTGTTTTGTTTTAACACTCCTCATTTGATCTGTGCGGTGCGTGCTACTTTTCCTTGTATTGCAGGTTCGTGGTCTGGAGTTTAATGCTATCACCCCAAATTTACTTGCTTCTGGGGCTGATGATGGTGAAATTTGCATTTGGGATTTAGCAGCGCCTTCAGAGCCATCTCATTTTCCACTTCTGAAGGTAATCCACCACTTCATACAAGTCAAGAACCTTGGTTTTTCTTACTTGTACAGGCATTACTATACTGTCAGAATTGCATCGTCTGTTCAATCTTATGAGTTGAATCCGGGAGCATCTTAAATTTTATGAGGGTCTTATGCAGGGTAGTGGTTCTGCTACGCAAGGTGAAATCTCCTTTATATCGTGGAATAGAAAAGTTCAACAGATATTAGCATCTACCTCATACAATGGGACTACTGGTGAGATTTAGTGATTTCTCTCCCTTTCTCTATCTGATTGATTTCTAGTTCATTTCTGTCATCTCTAGTTCTGCTTCTACTCATTGGTGTTTATTGTTTTCCCCCAGTAATATGGGACTTGAGGAAACAGAAGCCTATAATTAAGTAAGTATTCAGTTTTTAAAGTGAAAGTAATGAGGTGCTCAATACTTGTTTTCAAAACCTTGATCTGGCCATTATCAATCAACAGCTTTGCAGATTCAGTTCGACGCCGGTGCTCTGTTTTACAATGGAACCCTGACATTGCTACTCAGATAATGGTTGCATCAGATGATGACAGTTCACCTACTCTGAAGGTAAAATAATTATTTAGTGCCTTGCTTCATATAGTTCAAATTTGGTTCTTTAGTGATCTAAGGTATTCACAATCAGCTCTGGGACATGAGGAATACAATGTCACCTGTGCGCGAGTTTGCTGGTCACGAAAGAGGTATTTTCAAATCATATCAAAATACTTTTTCCAGTGTTTCTATTTATCTTGGCATCAATTTCTATGGTTGATTAGTTAAAAGCCTTGTAGGTCAGCCATCTTAGTCTTTAACCTAGTCATTTTTTGGTGCCATAATCTCAGAGTCCTGACGTCTTCATTCCTTCTAGTGTTAACGTCTTGGTGAAATGTAGTGGTGATACTTTTTATCTGACAGGTGTGATTGCAATGGAGTGGTGTCCAAGTGACAGCTCATATCTTCTTACCTGTGCTAAGGACAACCGAACTATTTGCTGGGACACAAATACAGCAGAGGTAGGGAGAAGGAACTGAAAAAAGATACAGATTTGCTAGATTTCATTCGCCAATTAGTTAACTAATCTTCGTTTTGACTGAACTTGATCCAACTATATCATCAGATTGTGGCTGAGTTACCTGCTGGCAACAACGGGAATTTTGATGTTCATTGGTACCCAAAGATACCTGGAGTTATATCAGCATCTTCATTTGATGGGGAAATTGGCATCTATAACATCGAGGTATCTTGGTAGTTTGCCTTTTAGTATTTGTAAATTGTTTTGTTCTAGATGAGAATTAATGTATGAGGCATAATAAATAAGGAACCTGTGAATCCAGACCTATCCACTGTTTTTCCTGCCCATAGTTAATTTAGATTTCGGGCTCCCAGTTTGTTGTTCTACTGAAGATCAAATGTTTTGGACTCTCGTTCTCCCTTTTCCGCACCAAGAATAATTTGAAAAATATGTATTCAACCCTTTTGGTGCAGGGTTGCAGTCGCTATGGTGCTGAAGAGAATACTTTTGGTACTGGTAATGTTATTTACCCGCTCTCAACAATTTTTGTACCGGCGATTACTTTTATCATTCCTATGTTGGAGGATGGAATAGCACCAGAACCAACAGCACTTCTTATAATCCTCTTTATGCAGCTCCTTTAAGAGCACCAAAATGGTATAAGCGCTCGGTTGGTGCATCTTTTGGATTTGGGGGAAAGCTTGTATCGTTTCACGCAAAGGCCACTCCAAAGGGTGCATCGAGCATTCCATCTGAGGTAGGTATTTAGGGATGATACTGTCTTCTCTTATACCCCTTTCTTAGTCAATTCTTATTTGACTTAATGTCATGTTCAGGTTTTTTTGCACAGCCTGGTAACAGAACAGAGTTTGGTGAGTCGAACTTCTGAATTTGAAGCTGCATTAGAAAATGGAGATAAGACTTCTCTAAGGGGTTTGTGTGAGAAGAAATCGGAAGAGACTGAGTATGTCATCCTTGTGATTGAAAATGTTCATATTCGCCCTTAACAAACTCATCAGACAACTCACTTTTGCTCTGTTTCAATTCCCTGATTTCACAGATCCGAAGAGGAGAAAGAGACATGGGGCTTGCTGAAAATCATGTTCGAAGAGGAAGGAACTACAAGGACAAAGTTGATCAGCCATCTTGGCTTTAGTTTGCCTTCTGAGGAAAAAGATCAGGCAGTAGATGGGCTTTCGTCAGATCTGAATGGCATTGGATTAGAGGATACTGCGGCGCATGCACCGGAGCATGAGGAAAGTAACCCGGCAGCTGCATTTGCTATGGACAATGGAGAAGACTTCTTTAACAACTTTCCTGCTAAACCAGATACACCTGTATCTACATCTGCCAAAGATTTTATGCCTCCTGACACTGATTTTTCTGCCAAAGTAGAAGACACTCAAGAAATGCCAGAAGAAGAGGAAGAAAGTTCTGACCCAGTATTTGATGATGCCATCCAGCGTGCTTTAGTTGTTGGAGATTACAAGGAAGCGGTGGACCAGTGTATATCTGCAAATAAGATGGCCGATGCTTTAGTTATTGCTCATGTTGGTGGTACAGCATTGTGGGAGAGTACTCGTGAGAAATATTTGAAGACGAGCAGTGCACCCTACATGAAGGTATATATATATATATATATTCCTTTCCGACTTGATATGTAGGTAAGTGCCATTGACGCCCCTGTTTTTGGACGCAAAACCTCTAAACTGTATGTTAATCTGTTTCAGGTTGTTTCTGCGATGGTGAACAACGATCTCACGAGCCTTATCTATACAAGGTCACATAAGTTCTGGAAAGAAACTCTTGCTCTTCTCTGTACTGTAAGTTTCTCAAACTGAGGAAAAAGAAAGGAAATTTGATATCGTTTATAATACATTCCAGTAATCATAAAGGAAATGGATATCAGCCTTTTCATGTCTTACTCAGATCAAAATATTTTCGCCTATCAGTTTAGCTCTTCTAACCATGTAATGTGATATGTTATTTCCGTTGACTCATGAACCAAGATGAACAACTCGTCAGTGTGACATGATGGATGCAACTGCTACATTATTCTGGTCACTATAAAACTGCTTTGTAACGACTGCTGCTCTTATATTCATTGGCAAACAGTTTGCACAAGGAGAACAATGGACCAGCCTATGCGATGTCCTTGCCTCAAAGTTGATGGCTGCTGGTAACACTTTGGCTGCAGTTCTGTGCTACATTTGCGCAGGCAATGTTGACAGAACAGTAGAAATTTGGTCAAGAAGCCTTGCGAATGAGCGTGATGGAAGATCTTATGCTGAGCTTCTTCAAGTGTGTATCACTTTCCATGTTTTACGCATAAATTAAGTTGGGCTTTTCTGCTCATATTCTTCTGCCCTTTTCTTTTAATAGGATCTTATGGAGAAGACTCTTGTCCTTGCTTTGGCAACTGGCAACAAAAGGTTCAGCGCATCTCTATGTAAACTCTTTGAGAGTTATGCTGAGATATTGGCCAGCCAAGGGCTTCTTACAACGGCAATGAAGTACTTGAAAGTTCTGGATTCTGGTGGCTTGTCACCTGAGCTATCTATATTACGTGATCGTATTTCTCTGTCTGCAGAACCTGGTGCGTATGCAGTTGTGTTTTGATTAATTTTTAAGAGAGTTCTGATGATAAAGTTAGCTTATCATTGTATATTGCATCTGCAGAGACTAACACTGCAGCTTCAGGCAGCACTCAGCCTCAAAGCACCATGCCATATAATCAGGTCTCTCTTTTTGAGTTCTGCAACTATTTTTAATTGGAACTTAGATCTCTCTGGAATCCATTTAGCTTTTATGGATAACATACTTAGCCTTTATTCTTCTGTGGCTTAGGAGCCAACTCAGGCGCAGCCAAACGTTCTTAGTCACCCATATGATAATCAGTATCAACAACCATACACTGATTCTTATGTTGGAGGATATGTCCCTCAGGCTTCACATCCACCCATGCAGCAAGCAACCATGTTTATGCCTCACCAAGCTCAGCTAGCTCCGCAGGTTTCTGAAGTTTTGGCTTTGTTGCATGTCATTGTTCCCATTCGTCCTTACACCATCATGCATTAATGGCCATCCTTATCTAGCAGTTCTAAGATGTCTAGATCAGGAGATTTTCCGTTTCTGTTATGTTTTTTCTATAGGGTATTGGTAAAGTTTTTGAGATAGGACGACATCTGGAATATGTATGTGGTGCTCAAATGCCTAGTCTCTTCTTTTTTGTGAATGTCTTGAGTCATAATATCAGATGGATTATAGGTTTCTGGTTCTTTGATAAAAAGAAAATATACTCCTAAAAAAAAAGGAGCATTTCATCCTCTAAGCCCATGTCCGGGAAAAAAGGGATAATTTAGACCTGCGCTTCAGTTCAGTTCTGTAGAATCTTTGGGGAAGTGTTTTGTTTGTTATGTATGGGTTTCTTGGGCCAACTTGTTGACGATGGTGTGTATTATGCAGCCATCTTTTCCTCCAGCTCCTGCAAGCAATGCTCAGCCATCCATGAGAACTACTTTTGTTCCTTCAACTCCCCCTGCACTGAAGAACGCAGGCCAATATCAGCAGCCAACCATTGGTTCTCATTCATTCACGGTATGTGAACTTTTGGCTCATTGTGTTTGATGTTTCCCGCACTTTTGGTGGTTTTACTAAGCTAACAGCTATGTCATCAGGGACCATCTAACAATGCATACCCTGTTCCACCTGGTCCTGGTTCATATGTAACATCTGGCCCTTCACAAGTTGGGCAATATCCTAACCCGAAGATGCCCCAAGTCGTTGCTCCAGGAGCTGGACCCATAGGATTTACTCCAGGAGTTGCTCCAAGATCTGTTATAGGTTCTGTGCAACCACCAAGTCCTCCAACACAGCAGGCAGCTGCGCAGGCAACCCCTACGCCTGCAGCTCCGCCACCAACTGTTCAGACTGCGGATACTTCCAACGTCCCAGGTGTTGTACAACGTGACATTAGCACCATTTATCTGTTTTGTTTCTGCCGTACAAAAAAAAGAGTCAAATGATCATTTGTTGTAAAATGATGATCCAGCCCACCAGAAACCTGTGATAGCAACGCTGACAAGGCTTTTCAATGAGACATCGGAAGCACTGGGAGGCGCACGTGCAAATCCTGCCAAGAAGCGCGAAATAGAAGACAACTCAAAAAAATTAGGTGCTCTGTTCGTGAAACTGAATAGCGGAGACATCTCGAAGAATGCTGCAGACAAACTGGCACAGCTCTGCCAAGCTCTGGACAACCATGACTTCAGCGCCGCCCTTCAGATACAGGTAAGTTGTTAGTTAGTGAATTGATCTTGTGGTTCCTTCGTGTTTGGTGTTTAACAGAAGAAAGAATATACAGATACTTCTGACGACCAGCGAATGGGAGGAATGCAACTTCTGGCTGACAACACTGAAGCGGATGATCAAGGCCAGGCAAAATATGCGGTGATTTTTCTTTCCTTTTCTGGGTTCGTCAAATATTATAAATCCACAGGAGAGAGACGTGTGTATCAGACTCCTCTTTTTGCTTTCTTAATTTTCTTCTTTTCATTTTTTATCAACTCTCATCTGCCATCAGTTACCCTTTTGTTTAGATAAGATAGATCAGATTGTTTGACATTCTCATGTTTTTTTGATTACCGGACAAGTTTATTTGTCTCTTATTTCTACGAATTTTTTTTTATAGCTTTACTATTTTTTACTATTTGTTTTACCAAGGAACAATGTATGTACACTATTCGACGCAAAAAAGTAGTACATTGTGTACTAATAAAAGCATAAAAGAAGAGACGCCTGCCTAACGCGAGTATCCTGCAACGCTTTTATGGAGAAACTCGCTGACGGCCGCGTACTCGGCAAAGGCTTTCTGGTCAATCTTGCACCTCTTAAATTCTGGGACGAACAACATGACCCCAGTGGCCAAGAGGAATAGGATGGTCAAAGTCCGAGCCACGGGCGTTGCAAGTGTCCACCTTCTGTTGACAGCCTTCTTGAGGGCGATCTCGGCCATGGTGCAGAGTCCATGTAGGAGGAAGAAAGACATCATCCCCCACGAGGGCCTTAGCCTCCCCATGTAGAAGAATATGAGCTCGTGCATTATCCCCGATACCACGAACGTAGCGAGCGCTGCGGGAACCGATGCCCATTTCCTGGGGAATACCGACCACCTTAGCACTGGCTCGTACACGGTCGGCCGCAGGATCTCACTGACCATCAGGTTCCATCGTTTCCCCCAGAAATCCTGAAGCGAGGTGGCCAGGTAGGGCTCGTTGAACTGAGCCTCCAGCTCCAGGCTGGACACGGCTCGGACCAGGGAGGCGGTGACGGCTAGGATGAGGTCGAGGATGAAATATATGTAGAAGCCGTAGAGCAACAACACAGCCTTCTCGGGAAGCATGTGGATGTAATCTAAGGATTTTATGAAGAGAAGCATAAGGAGCCCCTTTACTCCATAAAACAGAGGACCCTCTCTTGTGCTCTGCTTTGGAACATGAAGCTGCTGGACCTTGATGGGGAAGCAGGAGACGAGGAGGAAGATAGGGAGAGAGAGATTGGTGGAGAGAGGACCCTTTCCAAATGCGAATAGAGAGAGCTTGAAATTGGCGAGCCAAGAGATGAAGAAACCAATGGTTCCGATCATATGCACGGTGGATAGATGGAATGGAACCAATAAGAAAAGGAGCATCGCTGGAGCCAACAGAAGTAGCCTCTTGATTCCCTGGCCGACCCATCTTCCAACACCGAAACAGTAACACAAGGACACGATCACCCAACCCCACGCCTCTATCAATTTCTTCGCTTCATGGCTCAGCACCACCACCACCATCACTTCTTCGATTCGATTCGAGAGACTCTCAAATCAGCAAACTTTAAAGGGAGAGAAACGTGTCACTGAAACAATCAAGAATCTCGTGCGAGATCCAGATTGGCAAACAAGATTCAAGAATATACAAATATTATTTAGATGTTTTCTCCACGACTTCATCATTTATTTTATTTTTATCGGAAACAGGTTGACACTTTCTTCTTTCTCTCAGCTACTTTTAATAAGGAAGTTGACATAATAACCCTCCCTGGATCTTTGAATTTGATTAAGACTAGGTGGTGTGTACACCATTTATTGCGTATAAAACAGGCCCATATAATGGAGATTGTTAATTGGCCCGAATCGCATTGCCTGACGTGAGGCCTTTTAATAAAACGAGTGAGTAGAGAGAAACAGAAACACAACCAAAGAGAGTTATCAGGAGGCTGAGGTTTGGATTCCTCTATTTTAAAAGAACCATGAGGCCGTTGCTTTTATAGTTATCATTTGAATTGCAATTATGGAATCGTGTGCAATTATGTCATTTCGGACTAAAACAAATGTTTAAAATCGCTAATTAAACGACACTGTTTTATTTTACTATGTTGTTCTTTCTCTATTTTTCTTTATCTCAACGAGGAGGAAACACAGTTTTGAGCGTTTATTTTAATTCGAAACGACGTTATTACACATGTAGATTTCACGTAGACGAAATTTGACGGTTAATGTTAGGATGTATGCATGATTTAGCACAAAAATAAAAATTTAGGTATGAAATTTAAATTTAGGATTATTTGGAGTATGTTTTAACACAATGATATAGTGTAGGTATGAATTCAACATAATATAATTGTGGAGGTATGAAATAACCGATTTCTCGCTGTTGACTGTTTCGAAGAAAGAAAAAAGGGCACAGACTTTGTGATTAAAAAGAGTATTTTGTGATGAAAGCAATCACTGGCGCGTGAAGATCACACCCCAATGGCTGCGCGTGGGCATGAGAGACAGAGCGAGTGTAAATGGATGTGTCAGAGGCAGAGGATTGAAAGCAAGAGAACGTGCAATCATCTTATTACGTTTCTTTAGATTTGGGTCCCTTTTTAGTTTTTTAGTTTTTTCTTTTTTTTTGCCCTTTTTTGTTTTTATATATAAAAAAAAATATATATATATACAGAATAATAATTTGGAAATAATGTGACACAAAGATATGTGTGAGTAAATATAGCAATGCTGAGGGTCTCTCACTTTGAAGCAACCCGATGATCCATATCGATGTCATTATAATAATTGGTCTCATTTTAAAACATTCATTTATCATTAGCAACTTTATATTGAGTATCTTGATGAATTTATATAATCCTAGAGTATGATTAAAAAAACTTTATTCCAATCAGACTGACTATTGGACCCCCATATGCCTCTGTCTTTATAACTTTGCACACACAAAAAAACTAAAGGAGAAGCATTTTTTAGCACAGCAAAAAAAAAGCTTTTATTATTTAAATTTTAAAAATGTATGCCTTGGAATATCATGAAACGACAGGTTACATTATTTAAACCGTATTAATAAATAAAAGTTTCAAAATCAGAAACACACAATCTGTTGAATGTTGACACAAACAACACTGTAAAATTTTAAAAGTAAAATATAGAAAATGGTAAAATTTTGAAATAAATGAGAGTGTTTGATTGCAAAACTCCAAAGTTTGACGCTTTGACCACTCACTTGGGAGTTGGAGCCCAGAAGAGAAGACAAAATCACTCCACTGTGCTTTTGATTCAGCAGGAAATGGAAACAGAGAGGAGGACGAAGAAAGAAGCTTAGGTATGGAGTGAAGTGGTACAGGAGTGATGATGGTTAGGTAGTTGAGAAAGAGAGCTTTTCTAACTTTGCTAAAGTCCAAGACAAGAAACCAAACATCCTTTGTACACAACAAAAGCAGTGTTTCTTTTCCTGCCAAAGATAAAAGAAAGAGAGAGAGAGAGAAGGTCTCATCGAGCAAAGAGTGTGTTTCCATTCCATGGATGTCTACGAAGCAACCAGGATCGTGCTCTCTAGAATCCAGAGCCTAGACCCAGCCAATGCTTCCAAGATCATGGGTCTTCTCCTCCTTCAGGATCACGGGGAGAAGGAGATGATAAGGTTAGCTTGTGGACCTCAGAATCTCCTTCATTCTGTCATAGCCAAGGCCAAGACAGAGCTCGGTCTCATGGGCTCCACTCTGAATCCGGCTTCCTTGCTCTTCCAGCTCGAACAGCGTCTTTCTTTCTTGGATCGGAGAAGCGGCGGTTGCGTTCCCTACGATTTGGAGTCCGATTTAGGTTTCGGATGGGGACAGTGCTCCTACTTCGTCAGAGGTTTCTGTAAAAACGGAGGGAACTGCAAATTCGTCCACGGCGGAGTTGATGAAAACCTCCATGGGGTCGCTTCTCCGGTGATGGACAATTGCAACGAGCTGCTTCAGTCCAAGTCTGTTCCGCCGAGACTTGCCCATCAGCTCACCGGCGGCTCTCGTTTTCCATTCTCCCCCAAAAGTGTGAACTTGCAGCAGAGTGAAGCCCAAAGGTTGGAGCTTTTCTTCTTTTTTTTCATTTGGGTATCTGAAATCTTACCGTCTTACTTTGGTGTGTAAAATATGTAGCAGAGCTGCTGCTTTGATGATGGGCGATGACTTGCACAAGTTAGGAAGGTGGAGGCCCGAGAGGCTTGACCTTTCGGCGATAACCTGTCCAGCGTCCAGACAGATCTATCTGACTTTCCCGGCAGACAGTATCTTCAGGGAAGAAGATGTTTCCAACTACTTCAGGTAAACGCTTGTTTGTTTCATTTTCTTGGGAGTTTTTTTTTAGTCTACTAAAGGCAATGGTTGTGGTCTAGTACCTATGGACTAGTTCAGGACGTGAGGATACCGTACCAGCAGAAGAGAATGTTTGGGTTCGTGACCTTCGTGTACCCAGAGACGGTGAAGAGCATTCTCGCCAAAGGGAACCCTCACTTTGTGTGTGATTCCAGGGTTCTTGTTAAACCTTACAAGGAGAAAGGCAAAGTTCCTGACAAGTATAGGTACTTTGGCTCTTCCATCAGCTGTTGCTGATCTGATCCCTCTTGTGTTCACAAACGTTTTGATTCCTCTTGTTGCAGGACTAAACCATCTCCGGATGGAAGCCTTGATTCAAGGGACATTATGGATCTCCAGCTTGGTAAAGTAACCTGAAGCTCTCTGTCTTTCATTTCCGTTAAGAGTTTGGGTTGATATTGATTGCTTCGTGTGTAGGGGGGAGGGCGTTTCACGACAACACCCAAGATCTGTTGTGGAAAAGGAGGTTTGAAGAACGAGTTCTTGAGCTTCAGAGCAGAAGGCTGATGAATCTGCAGGTTCTTGATGTCAAGAACCATTTTCAACTCGGTTCCCCTAACCACCCTTTCGACCAAACACTTATAGGTTCTCTTTTGCTCTCATTAAGTAATTCATCCTAGTTTGAAATGTGTAAATAGCCTGATCCCTCTCGCCTGCAGACAACTCTCTGAGCCCTCTGCCGGCAATTTCAGTAAACCAGAGAGTGTCTGCCAAAGAGAATGAGAAGGGCAGTGGCAGAGACGGGTCTGATGAGGATACAGTCGAACTTGCAGAGAGGTAACCTTGGAATTTCCAGTTTGATAGTCTGTTTTAATTTTGGAGCTTGAAGAATATTTATGTTGTTCAGCTTGGAGGATAGGCTGCCAGACAGCCCATTTGCATCACCCACACACAATTTTGTCGAGTTTGATGAGTGTGCAGACACTAACGGTTCCGGCTCATCGCATCCTTCTTTAGACAAGGAGGAGTCTAGTAATAGTTCATTGTCAGACTCTTTCAAGACCTTCAACTGCCAAAGGCCGAGTTTATCACTGATTGGAATGGGACCAACCTGTCGCGTTGGGATCTAAGCCCATTCAAAAAGGAACTAACAAGTGGTAGGTAGGTAGTCTAATGAGACTTATGAATGTATTCGAGATAGAAAATGTGAAATGTGGTTTGGCATGTTGTTGCAGGAAGAGAAGAGCAGAGGATTAACCAAAGAGTGATGAGTGATTGAAACAAACAAGGATGTAAGATGGAAGGTGGTGGTTGTAGCATTAAAGAGAGTTAGTAACACAGGTGGTGACCTTTATTATTATTATTACTTATATATATAAATAGGACAACAAGTGAAGAGTGTGTGTAGTCTCTAGAGATTCACCAGAAAAAGAAAGGTAGGTTTGTCTTTTGCCATTCAATCAAAGATATATATATGCTAAGTTGTAATCACTTTGAGGGAGCATATTTCATTAGTATTATCTCACCGGCCCAAAATGTGTTGTTTCTCATTGTTATAAAAACAGTGTTAATGCTTTGCTTTTCTATTTACAAGATGGAGAAATTTTTACTTGATCAAAAACTAGAGTATAAATAATAAAGGGTAGACGAGGATTGGGAGAGAAATAAGAGGACCGATAAGAGAATCTTTGGTGTTTTGTCGTTTTGCAGTTTTCCAAATAATTGGTCAAAAATCGACTTGGGGTCTATTGGGCCTTAAATTAAAGAATGCGTAAGCCCACATTGTTAGAGCCCAACCCAAAGTAGTGCTTCTTCTTCTTCCTCGTCATATTGGTGGCTTTAGCCTTTTAAGTATCGTATTACAGTGATTGATTGATTGGGATATATGAATATACACAAATGTATCGCATCGGAATGATGAGTATGTACAGTAGAATCCCTAATATCCATCCATCCATCCATCTTCGATCATGAGGCTGCCTTTTCAAAAATCCTCTGCCCTGGCGCGAGCATTGCCAGTGGATCATATCTGGATTTCCTCCTCACAAAATCTTCCCACTTGGCACCAAAATGGGATCTCCACTCTCGTCTTGTTGTGTAATGTGGGAGATATTGCTTCAAGCCTAGAGCTGCTGCTTCACTGAATTCAAGTATTCTTTGGTTCCGCTTCAAGATGTGTTCCAAATCGAATCCATCCTTCGCCGACGTAAGGATCGCCACCAAGTAGAATATCTCTTCCTCCGGTGTTACTGCTGAACTTCTATTGTCCCACCTGACAACATTGGTAAACCCAAACTCTCTCTCAGCAACAATTACTTTACTTTGATTTGTAATCTAACTCTCTCTGTTTCTTTCTTACTTTGATTTGTTCACTGGGTAGATGATGACCGGGCCGTTGCTTGTATCGGTTAGTATGTTTCCGAAAACACCTTTAGCAAAATCATTCACTCTGCTTCTTGGAACTAGCAGATTCAGCCATGGATGTGGTACTTCCCATTGCCCTTTCGATCGAAGTTTTATCTCAGACACATGTACCCTGTCCAAGAATTCTTCATATGTTACCTCCGATGAAAACAGTGTCGACGACATGTAGTTTAGTTCCGACAACGATTCTTTCACTTCCTGGATGTTCAAAAAAAAACTTAGTTCCAATGTCATCTACCACGGATAACGTATACTATTGCTTCTATTCTCTTCTCTCACCTGGTTCATTACATCCTTGTTCTCTAGCTTAAAGTACTTGACCACTTCCAGACAATAGAGAGTCCTGCCCTCAGATTTGAATTGGCTTGCTTTTAAAGGGTCTTCTGGGGTGAAGGATAGCCTCCAGCTGTTCAGGAGGCCTGTTCGGTTTATTATCACAAACCCTTCGATGTAATCGAATTTGTTATCTGCCGAAATTAGACGCTCTTGGTCCCTCGCAAAAGCAGAAAAATCCTGGTACAACACTCTCATCCATTTAACCTGTCCATTAGTAGACAGCTATATCAGTTATGACTCACCTTTTCGATACATGTACACTATTTGAAGGACTAAGTTTCTTGTTTACCATGGTTGGTGCTGGTTCCAATGCTATTCTTGCTCGTGTTATGATGCCAAACTGACCTAACCCACCAAGAACACCATGAAATAAGTCGCTGTTCTGCCTCTCTGAACAGTTTAAGATCTCGCCTTTTCCTGCAGCCGGTAGGCATGTCATTAGTGAGTATATATTTACATTCTCTTTTCGATGAATCTATTTAGGGTTTGGTTTTAGTAGTCAGTTAGTCACCATGTACTCTATGCTTTCAAAACAATATCACGGAAGTTTAACGTACTGCAAATTTTTCATCTACTTTGAACTAACCTGTGACAATCTCCAGTTGATGAACATTGCTGATTTGTGGTCCATGTCGGAATGCCTGGCCACTGATTCCAGCATTGGACAGAGTACCACCTACAGTTAAATGTAGGTAATCCGTCCATGATTTTGGTGCAAGCCCGTACTTGAGGGTCTCATGCAAAATGTTTATCCACAGCTCACCACCAGACACATCAACGTACGGAGCAGGAGCACCCACACTGTGGACCTGCAGCTTCTGGGGCTGTAGTGATTCCATGTGGATAACAATTCCATCTCTTGTTTGTGCTTGGCCTTGGAGTGAATGTCCACGACCTCTTGCTGCCACTGTAAGCTGTGAATGAGGTCCCATCATCCAGATTTGTCGTATAGCTGAGGCGATGTCGCTTACAGACTTGGGATGTAAGACCGCCAAAGGAAGCAATTGGTATCGATTTCCAAAATCTATGGAGGCGTGATGGACATCCTCAAACTCCAAGTGACCTACTAAGGGAAGCGCCTTCAACGAAGAAATGTTGCTAGAGAAGCAGCAAGCTAACTTAAAGGCTATGCAGCTGAGTAGTAAGATGGTAAAACTTCTTACTATTAGCATGTTCCTCTTCCTGAGGAGGCATGCATGTAGATAGCTCATATGGCCTCTTTAATTTCTGATAGCCAAGAGTGTTGAATACAAAGGTGGAAAAGAGTTTTGATCTTATAAAAGGTAGTGTGATTCTGAATGGCTGAGGCAACCAATCTTTTTGGTTGTGAGAATCCGAATGGGGACTGACTGTCTACAAAGGGTTATAAATAGCTTTAGAAATTTTCACTTTATAGTTAAGGCCTTTCTCTTTCTTTGTTGGCAGAGAGAAGCCATAAAGCAGGTGCCTAGTTGAAGGAAAAAAGTCACAAGAAAGAAAGATCTCACGAATCTTTTATCTTTTCATAACAGTTACACCCACAATCTTGGCTTTTTCGAAGAAAAGGCAGACAAGATCATACCATAACACTTTTACTTTGAAACTTACCATTTGAAGGATTCCTTATTTATCCTGTTATCCCATATCTATCCCTTTGCAGTCGTAGGTATGGTATTGCTTTTTAGGCTGAGATCTATTATCTGTGATTGTATTCCACTCTTTTATTCAGGCTTTTGACTCAGATGAAAGGCAAAAGGATTGGTCTCTGATTCATCTATGAGAAAAAGAATGGTGATCACTGAACTGAGGGGGTCAGCAGACGTGGAACGAAAGAAATCCTTGCGCTCTCTGTGGGAAATGAGGAGGCAATTTCAGGCACGATGGGACCCAACAACACAGTCCTTGTAACGCAAAAACGAAATGAGGCTGTGACAGCACAAAGCAAAGCAACCAATGAGTGAGTCTTTCTGTTACTGATTTAAGGCCTTCCATTGCAGCTAGCTGACAAAACTAAATGAATCATCTCTTTCTTTATCTAAATTCTTGTGATCAGACATTATTATGAGATTAGCTGAAAATTATGTTTTAGTATACTTTTGCTAAACATCCAGCAGGTGGATAACAAAGAGGGACTCGCTGCTTCTTCAGACAGAATCACCTCGGATGGTCCATTTTATTATCTCTTGGGTTAATTTATTTTCTTAAAATTATTGTTATTATCTTTGTGGTACAGAGTTGGTTTCAGTATCCTCAAGGTTAGGGATCATCTAGAGTTACGGTGTCACCAACCAGATCATTTGAATAGTAACGAGAAAGGTTATAATCGTATGGAGGATTGAAATATTAAAAAGGAAAAGAGAGGGAGAGGGAGAGAGAGAGACTGGTGACAAAAGGTGGCCTAGTGAAGATTAGAAATCTCGGGTGTAGGTGTAGGGTCAGAGAGAGAGAGAGAGAGAGAGAGAGAGAGAGAGAGATGAGAAATGGGTTCGAGAGTTTTGACCAGTCCAGTTTTCGAAGAGAGAAGTTGGGCTCTTGTCAACTAATTGGTGTGAACTGAAAGCAGAGTTGGTGGAAATGGTTGGTCTCTCTCTAGAAGGAGAAGCGACCAGAGAGCATTAGCGTGGGGCATAGCTTGTCCCAAAGCAATCTTGGTCCCAATATATGCGTTTGAACATTTGTCAGCCAAAGGGTCGAAGGGACGGCTGTGGTGGTGTGGGAAGTGGACTGGTCCACGACTGTGACGCCTCTGCTGACTTGTCACCTTAAACCCTCATTGGTGCTTCCTTCCACCTTCACGTGGCTTTGTTCCCATTAACAAAAATATGTGGATTTCTACCGTTTATTATAGTATACGATTCTGTTGCTTTTTCCTTTATAGAAAAAATAGATCCGTGTCTTACTAGTACTACTTACTTTCCTTTAAAAAACACAAATCACGAGTTTTTGTGGTTTCACTCTCACGAGTCTTTCCGCCAAAAAGCTTTCTTTGGTCTGAATGGGCCACTCTTTCAGCCCACCGAGGTAGATGAACTTGGGCTGGAATAGGATTGGAAATTAACGGGAAAGGAAAGGAGCGATGATCCGAGTGGTAGCAAACAAGAATTTGATTCAGCATTGTGTATGATTGTAGACAAGTATATGCAGGGATGATGAATCAGCATTTCCATTGAGAGTAGCCACAAATGCACACTCAGAAGAGCAGCAGCCTCCTCCTCCTCCTACGCAGCAGCGAGTTAGGAGGCGTATGGTTTCAGCGATGAGATCTTTGAATAGGAGCCGTTCGATGTCAAGAACCGCTTCTGACATCTCCACCTGACAATCTCGCCACCGGTGGTCCTCGTCCTCTGATAGGTCTCTCCCCAGGACCCCGCACACGTATCCCACCAGGTCCTCTTCCTCTTGCTCCGTCGCCGACCTTTTCTTTCTTATCTTCTGAAACTCTGACCAGATCACTTGCATCTCCATTCTCCACGGCGGCAACCTCCTTCTCCGCCCAACTATCTCCTGCACTGCGTCGAAGATGAGCCGTCTCTCCTGAGCTGCGCATTTCCCTTTGAGGCATTGCTGCCTCTCCAGCAACGAGAAGATGTCGGACTCTTGTGGCAGGCAATCGGAGGCTCGGAGGATGTCCGAGATGTATGCATACTCGGAGTCCAAGGATGATGACGACTCTGTGAAGTCAAGGCTGCGTTTCATGAGTGGGGATGGAGAAGACTCGTCGTGGTAAAGTGAGGCGTCAAGGACAGAGACCGGACTCGGCTGTGACTCTCCGGCGGCCATCTCGGCAATGCTGTGGAGCAGCTTATTAAATGGTTTTACCTCTTCGACAATGGGAATGAGCTGCCGTTGAGGCGTTGGTCTCCTCCTGTTAGGACTCGCCCGATCCCGCCTGGACGGTGATACTCCAGCTCCAGATCTGATCCCAAATGATGGTTTGATCGGAGATTGATGGTTGTCCAAGTCGAAGACGAGATTCCTGTTGCCGGTTCCGCTCTGCGGTTTGTTTGAAGAGTGCAAGAGTCCTTTGAGCCTAAGAGCTTGGAGAAGTTGCTCAAGGGTTTCGAGATCGCTCATGGTTGTGGGCCGCCTGGGTTCCGGGAAGAAATCGACGGAATCGAAAAAACTCTTTGGACCTCGTGTGGCGGTGGTGGTGGTGCTCGTGGTGATGCTCGTGGTCGTGGTGTCGACAAATCTGAAGTCTCTGGAAACCCTGGACTCGGATGCAGATCTCTGAAGAGGAGGCAATGGCTCCAATCCCATGAGGCGTGCGATGACGCTGGGTGAGCCAGAGCCATCCGCCCGGCGGATCTGTACCTTGGCATCCACGACGGCTCTGCTATCGAGCGAGAGCCGAGGAGCTTCTTTCCACGTTGACCTAGACGATGATTGTTTAGACTCAACCATGAAGGGAACAGTGAGCGGGAGATTCGAATAGACACTCTGCTGCTTCAGGTGAGGGCGATCGAAGATGTTGAAGAAGCCGGACATGCAACCCCCGAGTTGCGCTTGCTCTTTCACCATCGTCTCCATTTTCACATCCCGGAGATTCCTCCCTCGTGCTCTTTCTTCTTCTTCTTCTTATATTAACTAGCTTGTAGCTACTGCTCTCCCGCTACTACCAATACCAAAAACTATTATTATTTTATTAATAGGTGACTCTTCTACCCCTCACCTCTACTTCTATTTCCCACTCTCTTATCCTCACCCAACGTGCTTTGCTTTTATTAGTAAAAATGTAACTAGGTGTTGAATCATTTGCAGTTTAGAAATATGTCACTAAATCAACAAAAACAAACAAAAAATAGGGTTTAAAAAGAAAAGAAAACGCGTAGTAATATGCCACTAAATCATTTCCATTTTTTGAAATATAAATATCAACATAAATAACCATTCTTGACCGACATTTAAGTGGTACTTTTGAAAAATGACACATGAGTATGATCGTTACTTCATTAGTAAGTCCCAAGGCAAGGCACGCAGTTTTAAGCTTTAATTGATACAAGAAATTCCATAGGAACACGTGAAACTGTGAAGATACACTACTCACTTATCTGGTCGACATTGTTTTATGAGTTTCATCAAACGTTCGAGATTTACAATACAACAGCTATCTATCTTACTAATCCAATTAACGAATAGTATTGTTTTCTTTAATGTTTCAAGTCTAGTGTCGCAAGATACAAAAATAAGAGAAAGGGTGATTAATTGTTAGCATGTGAGTGAGGCTATAAATAATGCATGTTTTAGTGTTTGCTTTCATCACGAAGTAAGTAATCAAGTATATGAAGCTCTACAATACCATCAATATTAATATTTATTCTCCTAATATTGCACCAACCAATTTGTGTTTCTCCTTTTTCCAATAACAAATGGCTACTTCATTCGGCTCCAAATCATATTTATGAAATGAATTTTTTTTTATCATCTTTTTATTTTATTTTATTATTACTATGACGAGGTCATCAAGATATTGAAATTCTCATCAACTTTGATTTTGACCAATAAGATTAGATGACAGATATTCAAAGGTTGTTAGAGCCATATTGTCGGATTTGAAGGTGTGCTTTAATAATATTTATATATGGGACTTCGACCATTTGCCTGACAAATGTAACTAGGTATTGAATCATTTGCAGTTTAGATATGCCACTAAATCAACAAAAATAAACAAAAAATACGGTTAAAAAAAAAAAGCGCGTAGTAATATGCCACTAAATCATTTCCATTTTTTTTAATATTAATATTTTTTAAAATCTCTTTTTTTTTGTGAAGAAATCTATCCAAATCTTTATTTTTTTATTTTTTTGGCTAAAAATTTATTCTTTAATATGTTGATAGCGTTGAAAATTGATCAAACCCGAACTTCTATGCGCGTTTTTCACACATTTTTTCTAGATACGCATAACTAGTTGAACAGATAAAATCTATATATACGTACGATTTAATGTTTTTCTAGTGTTCATCAACACAAATAATCTCTTTCTGTATCTCACGTATATAGAGAAATGCATTCCCTCGTCGCTGAACCACTGTTGACCGACATCTACGTGGCACTTTTGAAAAATGACACGTGAGTATGACCGTTACTAATATAGTAAGTCCCAAGGCAAGGCACGCAACTTTAACCTTTAATTGGCTTTAATTGGTAGAAGAAATTCCATAGGAACACGTGAATGTGAAGATACATACACTACTCACTTATGTGGTCGACATGGTTTTACGAGTTTCATCAAACGCTCGAGATTTACAATACAACGGCTATCTATCTTACTAATCCAATTAACGAATATTGTTTTCTTTAATGTTTCAAGTCTAGTGTTGCAAGATACAAAAATAAGAGAAAGGGTGATTGTGAGCATGTGAGTGAGGCTATAAATAATGCATGTTTCAGTGTTTGCTTTCATCTCGAGGTAAGTAATCAAGTATTTGAAGCTTATTGTACCATCAATATTAATATTTATTCTCCTAATATTGCACCAACCAATTTGTGTTTCTCCTTTTTCCAATAATTCATCAAGATATTGAAGTTCTCATCAACTTTAATTTTGACCAATAAGATTAGATGACAGATATTCAAAGGTTGTCAGAAAAACCACATTGTCAGATTTGAGGGTGTGCTTTAGTAATATTTATATATGGGATCACCGGTATTATTTGTTTTATTCAAAAAATATCTTTAGCTATCGAATAAACAACTTAAATATATTTAACTTTTAGAAGATTTCTTTTGTTTTAAATTAAGTAATGTTTTCTAAGTTTTTATGCAAAATTTAAATATATTTAATTTTTTTGACCAATTACATAATGTTATATATTTTTTTATTAGTTGAATTTGTTATAGTTAATGATATTTTTATGAAAAATAAATAAATTAAATAAAAAATTTATGATTTTTTAATAGAAGTACAAAAATCTTAAAAATCTCTTAAAATGAAACAGAGTATTATTGTTTTACAATATTTTTGTGAAAATGAACCCCAAGAGCAAAAGACCAAAGGAGGTTCTACTTTTTTACATACACCGACAGGTAAAGATTGGAAATACAGAGAAAGGAGATTAGTAATAATAAAAGAGAGGAGAGGAGGCATGTGCTCAGGGTTCCATTATCTGTCCATCTATCTATAATAATAATCAGAGTTTATTGCATTCAAAGACACTTTCTCAACAATTATCTATCTATAATAATAATAATCATCATCTAAAATTGGGTGTGGCATTATTTTGAACCTCGAAACTAGTGTTTTTGTGAGTGTGTGTGTGCGTTTATCTATAAAATATAAATCATGGGATTAGGGGGATGTGGACAAAAAGAGACTCACTTAACGGTCTTCAAGATCTGACCACTTCCTCATTTCCCCCCAGCTATGCACATTCTCATTCAGATTCCATCTTCTTCTCACTCTCTATGCAAAACGAGATTTAGAAAAACAAAGAAACCAAGTGCTCTTGAGAAGCTCAAACTCCATTGCTCGGAGGTCAGATTCGGATCTCATACATTCATATACATATACTGTTTACATTCGTGCAGCTAAACCATTCTATGCAATCCAATGCTCATCTGTACGCTTTTTCTATGGGGACGTTGAAACTGGTACAGACACATTTTTAACATCTTGGGTCCCGGATCTTAACTCGCCTATCTTGTAACATTACTCTCTTTGAATGAATCAAAGTATAAAGCATCTGCAGCCTTCTCCTCCATTTGGTCCTTCAAACCACCTGTCCCATCCTAAGTTCAAAGGTCCATTGGTTCTGCCAAATTAGCAGCCCCACAATATCTATCAGTTATTTGAATCCAAATGAACACTAGAGTTTTAAGGTCTAAAAGCACTCACAGTGGCAACAGAGGGTCGGGTGCTTTCTCGATGACACAGAGCAGCCTGTGAACCAACCAAGACAATATACAATTTGATCACCAATCAACACACCAGTTTCGTTTCAGACAAAAAAAGGCTGAGTTTGCTTTACTTACTCCTCACACACGGCTGATACAATGTCTGTCTGCTCGAGATCTTCCAACTCTTTCTGAAAACAGTAGATGAAAGAAAGAATAAAGCTAGTTTAATAACTGATGGAGCACTAGCAATGAGGTCACTCAAAAAGAGATGTCCACACATATGATCTGTGCACCTGAGAAGTTTGGGAGAATCTTAACTTTAGCTAAGTAAGTATGCATCTAAAAAATAAAGGCTGGACGCTAGCATCATAACTAAGCAATCTCTACATTTCCTACTGACCACTAAGGAAAGTAAACCTCGACTTATATCGTGGTTTCAAAGAAGAAGTCATCAACTTAGGGAATCCTAAATCAGACTGAAATGGTGCCACAATTAACAGTTTATATCTAATTGTACCACAAAGAGAGAATTATCATGCTCTGATTGGAACAGATCTTCCATATCTAATCGAGTCTCCCTATCCATCAAAGTAAACTCAAGAAAGCAATTGGACCCGCAAACATATGGAAAACGAAAAAGAGTGTAGTTACCTCCAAGAATCTGACTTCCTGTTCGACGCGACCAAGCTCTGCAAGGATCCTGTGCTTCCCCCGTGCGTCACCAGCGGGAGAAACAGCCTCCTGCTCGTAAACCGCCGTTTCCTCCATCAACTCGTGGGTTCTATGCTGTCGAATCCCGATAATCACCGATTCGCATCCTCTCGCAGATCTGACAAAAAGTTTGAATCTTCCCAAGTCGACTTTTCCCTTCCATTCTCCAGAAAGTCACGTCGCTTTTGCAATGTACACACACTCACTAAAACCAAAAGAAAAAGCCCAATGCTATGGTGAAATAAATAGGCCCATGGGCCGTAACACATGATTGTGTCGATAATCTGAAGAAAAAAGAAAAAAAAAGTATGTGTGGTTGAAGTCATCACTCATCAGGTATGATGTGTTGAGCTTGAGCATACTTGTTCATCGGCGGAGAATTGCTGATAAGCTTTTCACCAATCCCGATCTGTCAGCCATGGCTTCTTCGATGCTCAACGGGGCCATCACCTTCCCCAAGGGATTAGGGTTTCCCGCTTCCAATCTACACGCTAGATCAATTCCCCCGCCGTCTTTGGTCTCCACCACGCCCAGATTCTCGGTGTCAACCAGATGCAGCTTGTCCACTTCACGTCCATCGGCGCAGCCTCGGTTCATACAGCACAAAAAGGAGGCTTACTGGTTCTACAGGTTCTTATCCATCGTCTACGACCATATCATCAACCCTGGCCACTGGACGGAGGATATGAGGGACGACGCTCTCGAGCCTGCGGATCTCTCCCATCCCGACATGCGGGTGGTCGATGTCGGCGGCGGCACTGGTTTCACTACTCTGGGCATCGTCAAGACTGTGAATGCTAAGAATGTCACCATTCTGGACCAGTCGCCACATCAGCTGGCTAAGGCCAAGCAGAAGGAGCCGTTGAAGGAATGCAAGATCGTCGAAGGAGATGCTGAGGATCTCCCTTTTCCCACTGATTATGCCGACAGATACGTCTCTGCTGGAAGGTAAAGATAAAAAAANGGGAAGGAAAAAAAAAAAAAAAAAAAAAAAAAAAAAAAAAAAGAGAGTCAATTTTGCAAAGAACAAGGATCATGCTTCGATTCACTTTTCTCACAGCATCGAGTACTGGCCGGACCCGCAGAGGGGGATAAGGGAAGCCTACAGAGTTCTCAAGATCGGTGGAAAAGCATGCCTCATTGGCCCTGTCTACCCAACCTTCTGGCTCTCTCGCTTCTTTGCAGATGTCTGGATGCTTTTCCCCAAGGAGGAAGAGTACATTGAGTGGTTCAAGAATGCTGGTTTCAAGGACGTTCAGCTTAAGAGGATTGGCCCCAAGTGGTACCGTGGTGTTCGCAGGCACGGTCTCATCATGGGATGCTCTGTCACCGGCGTCAAGCCTGCCTCCGGGGACTCTCCTCTCCAGGTTTGTTACTCTTTCCGATTTTCTAGCTCTGCTAAACTATTTCTCATTCTCTTTTACATAAATGCAGCTTGGTCCAAAGGAAGAGGATGTAGAGAAGCCTGTTAACAATCCCTTCGCCTTCTTGGGACGCTTCCTCTTGGGAACCCTAGCGGCTGCCTGGTTTGTCTTAGTCCCAATCTACATGTGGATCAAGGATCAGATCGTTCCCAAAGACCAACCCATCTGATGCATCATCGTCTGCTTCAGTGAACTAGCATCATGTAGGACATGAAGAATGTGTGATTTGTAATAAACCCTCCGAAGCAATTTTTGTCCTATCTATGAACAAGCTGAATATGATGAACCTTCTTTCATTAATATCTATTACTTTGTTCCATATTGAGAATTCTATGCAGATACTATTTCCGCAAACATTGTTTCTTAAACTCAATCCTGCCAACATAAATGTTCAACAAATCTGTAAAGCAAACAAGGTAGAGAGTATCAGGATCCGACCGACAAAATATCATGGACTTAAACACGCAAATTACAACACAACTCGGAAGTCACCAGCAGCATGCAAACCGACGGATGACTGATCAATCAGCATAGCTAACCAGACCTCTCTGTCCGGATGGAGAGGTTGAGGGAGAAGGGCTGAGTGATTCTGCAGGAGAGATGGGTACTCCTCTGACGGGTGATCTCTGTGGCCCGAGGCGGGATTTAAGGTCTTGGCTAATTGGCTGCTTCTTTCTAGGGCTCCGGCTAGGGCTATGATGCCTTGGACTTTGGCTCCTTCTTCTGTCTCTCAAACGTCTGCGGTACCCATCTGGACTCCGAGAAGTGCTCCTTCTCCTCCGGTTGTACCTATGCAAGACAACAAGTTAATGCAAGTGGCTCAGGTGTTGTTTTACAAGTTATATCACCCCAAGCCAATGCCAGAATCTGTATATAGAGATAAGAGAGCCAACCTTGGAGGGCTCCTTCTTCTGGGTGGGCTTCGAAAGCGTCCTCTCGGCGAGCGCTCAGAGTAACTCCTGTTGCTCGGATACCTCCAGTAGTTCAAACAAAACAAGGCTTCAAACTATCTGCAATGCTGTCTAGCTTTGTTGAAAGAAAGTATGTATAAATTAACTTACCTATCCATGTTCCTGTCCTGAAAGCTTCTTCTGCCAGGCCAGTGTCGAGGAGGCGAACGCTCAGGAGAAGGCGTACGGTACTTCCGAGCAAAAGAATATCGTTCAGTGAAGCCACGCCCCTTTCGGATGCGCTTTGGCGCACCACTTGGAGATGGGCTTCTGGAAGATTTCCCCACAACTTTCTCCCCTGCCATCTCACGAGGACTTCTGCTTCCATTTCCAAGATCTCTCACAGGGCTCCTACTAGGACTTTTGCTCCTAATGTTTTGATTTCTCCTAGGAAATGGGCTCATACTCCTGTATAGCAATAGAAGATGGTAAAGTTTGTCAGGGACCACCAAACTACAAAAGCAGAGCAGAAATACATAAAGCCAGGGAGATAAACCTTGATTTCACTGAGTCAGCCAAGTCGACACGTTGATCAGCGTTATCAGCTTTGGTGGTCTTTCCATTACCTACGGGTTCCTCATCCTTCGGGAAAGAATCTGGTTCCTCTCTCAGGAAGTTCTTTTCTGCGGGACTAGAATCAGCAGCATTCCCTACAGACACAGTTGTCGAACGTTTTCCACCATCTGTTTCAAGAAGGGAGTAAGATTCTCATAACTTGCAGGAGGTAACACAATTGCACTTCAGCATACAAAAAATAGTTGCCATGTGAGGTTGACAGAACCAAGATCATTAACAGGTACACTTACCTTTAGCTTTCTTTGACTTTCTGGCCTTATCGTAGCCCACTCTCTCATCATCGGAACTGCTACTCATGCTGCTACTCTCGGTTTCACTTGAACTATCCGTATTTCTGTAAGGAAACACTAATAACATCAGGCAAAACAACTGGCAACGATTAAATTAAACTACCATGGACTAATAGTCAGACCTGCGCCGAGGTTGTCCATCTCGTCGAGCTTTCTTTTTTCCATTTCGTCCTTTAATCTTTCTTTCCCCGTGTCGGCCTTTGTGTCTCTTTGTTGACCTCCTCTTCCTAAGCTTCCCATCACTGGAAGAACTAGACTCATAAGAGGACGAATTTGTTTCTGATTCTGAATCTGACTCAGAACTTGAGCTATATGAATCTGACGAAGAGTATCTTCTTTTTCGCTTTATCCTTTTCTCCTTTGATTCTTTCCTGCGTGTCCCCCTAGCTTCACGATCAGATATGTCACCAGAAGAAAGGCCCTTGCTTGATTTTTTTGATTTCCCTGCAAATCAGTAATGTACCCACATCATAAATCTAGCAATTCGACATTCAGATATTAACTTCATTACCTTTCTCTTTTTCAGCAGCATCTTGAGCTTTTATCTGAGACAGGTCGCCACAGTCTATTATTTTTACAGGGCTGGTAGGTTTCCCATCACCCGTCCCCACAAATTCCATTTTCTTGATCACATCCATTCCCTTCACGACTTTCCCAAATACAACATGCTTCCTACATTATGATTGAGGAAAATCAGGACCCTTGACAATGCACTAAACTTTCTGAGTGCTCTTTACAATGACTTTAATTTCTCAAAACGACCAGATCTAGGAGCAGAGATTACCCATCGAGATGTGGCTGGCTTTTAAAAAGTATGAAAAATTGGGACCCGTTGGTGTTTGGGCCACAATTTGCCATCGAAAGGACTCCAGCTCCGTCATGGTCCAGCTTAAAATTCTCATCTGTAGGGATAACAGAATATATTGAAACATTTGTTCAATTCAAAAGAGCTGAAAATAGAGCAAAGTAAAAATGATACCTGAAAACTTCCCACCATAGATGCTCTCCCCGCCAGTGCCTGCAAACCAACCAAAGTCCTTACAAATCTGGGCATTATTAGCAGGATCAAGCTGAGTACATCAGTAATAGCATTCCAGGAGTATCTCTACGAGCTGGCGTTATAGCCAGCAATACTTCATTCAAAAGTCCCTAATACGACATTCCAAAGTACAATTTTTTTTATTATGTAAACTTAGTTCCTTCCTTGTGTCAATTCCTTAAACTTGCGTGTTAACTAACTACTAACTAGATCCGTCTCTACGACCACGAGATATTCATCACAGAAAGATATGACCTTAAATAGTGCATAATCATGTGATGCCAAGTTATATACAAGATTTGGAAAATAACATGATTCCATATATAAAGGATAGCAGATTTGAAGAATATACCATTTCCATTCGAAAAATCACCACCCTGCAAAAAAAGAGAACCACTGATGAATAAAGAATTTCTTTCCGTCAAAAGTCTTCCACCATTGTGAATGAATTGAAAGCCCAGAAAAAAAGAGGTTGCAAAAGAATAACACGAGTCAATGCATACATACTTGAGCCATGAATCCTTTAATTACTCGATGGAAAGATGATCCTTTGAACTGTAGAGGCTTCCCAGTGGTCTTTCCAACGCCCGCCTCACCTGCACCAGGTAAAACATCAGAAAAATGAAATGTGAAGACATTATTATCCACATGAACTCCAAAACAAGAATTTACTAAAATCTTTTTAGCAAGCAACTAGATAAGTCATGCAATGCCATATTGAAAGCAGGGTCCACAACAATCTGCCGAGATTAAATGAAGATGTTGTGAGCAAGCTTAAGGTACCTGTGCAGAGGGCTCGAAAGTTTTCCGCTGTCTTGGGGACAATATCAGCGAAAAGCTGCCATTGGCCGAAAAAAAAAAAGTGAAGAAGGTCCAGAAGGAAAAGAATGAGGAAACCAGAAAATGCACACACGGTGGAATACCTCTATGACAATCCGTTCAACGGGATCCCCGCCAATTGATACATCTAAGAAAACATTAGGATTCTTCTTCTTACTCATTGCTACACAAGGAAAGAAGAGGTTAAAAGAGAGGATAGAACAATGGTGAATCATGATTTGAACGCTAGAAAGTGTACAATAAGCCTACACCCTAGCGCAGTTAACATGAGGTGGGAAGCAGCAATACAGGTCACAGGACAAAAGGAATCAAAACCCTAAAAACCTATAAAAGAAAAGCGATGCAAGCAGGTTACCCAGCCTAGAGTGGAGGTGCTAAGCTAGCACAATAATCCCTAAAACCTCTGCAAAGGCATAATCAGGGAAGACGGAGAAACCTTACGGATGGAGACGAGAGGAATAGCGGCGGCGAGAGAATGAAGACGCTCCGGTTTTGCGAAACAATCCAGTGCATTCGTTACCGTGGATAAATCTACGGTTTTCTGATCGCCACGTGTCCAAGCATACATTAATTACAAATTAATAATAAAAGGGGGTCGTCGTATCAGGCCCGATGGGCCTCCGAAGAGCAGATGGGAGAGGAATACTCGGCGTCAGCGACCACCGTTGTGTTCGACCGTCCGATACCGTTGCTCCGGGGACCGATTCACGCCGGTGGCTCGGAATTAGGTCCATACGTTCTAGGGTTCCGGTCACTGGACACATGGGCGGCCGCTTACAAGCGTTGCGAAACCCTAATGAAGGAGCAGTGCGAGGAAGGTGCGAGAATTGGGTGCGCCGTCTCCGCGTCCAAGAACTGTAGGCCGCCGTGGTGGAGGAGCTTAGGCGATCGAGACATGAGGGAAAGAGACAAGTGCGAAGAGCGGGAATTCAAGGAATGTTTGGCTGCAGCCAAGGGCAAGTGCGCGGGATTCGCCAAAGACAAGTGCTCTGCCGCGTTTTTAGACGCGCGAATCGCGAAGGTTGAAGGATTGTTGTGGCTAGCGTCAGTGCCGGAGGAAAGTAAAAGCAGGTGGCTGGCTTCACTGCTTCAGACCAACTGCAGAGCCAGGGATCTTGTAAACCAAAAATCATCCATCCATTATTGTTGAATCATTCAAGTATCCATTGCTTAGTTTGTTTTCATCATCAATCCATTGTTAAGCTTAATGTGCACTACAGTCTACATGTACATGTGTAGTGTTCTTAGATTTGCTAAAGTTCCTTTCTGATCATCTGGGAAGCAACGTCTTTGCTCGGCAATCGCCATGTCTGAATCTGCTGAGCTTTTAAAATAACCAATTGGTGTGGGTGGCCACGTCTACATTTAGTGGTCGTCAACTTATAAAGTCAACTGCTTTATGTCTCGCTGTCGTCACATGAAAGAGAGAATGGTGACAACGAAAATGGAAACTGCTACGAAGTTTCGGTGATGGTGGCTTTGTCCTACGCGATTCTCACACGCTGCTTTATTAAAAAAAAGTTTATGTAGGAGACGCAAAAATGGGTTTGTGGAAAAGTAGGAGGAGTGACAAACTTGGTTTTGATTCATTCATCATAGTTAGTGTAAATTCACTTGATATCAAACAAGTTGAAGTGGAACATTCAAAAGGTTTGATCTTCTTTTCGTTTTTTTTGTATTGAAGACTTGAACTTGTGCTAAAATGGTATATCATCACTAAGACAGAAAAGGCCATTTCTTCTTATATTTGTCCTTACGGACTAAGCATTGAGCAAGTTGGTACACGCACGTTATTGCTCATCTTTCTACAATGACGGCTTGTTCACACCAGATTCGAGATTATTAGATCATACGACTGCTTTAATAAATTAACCACGACTCAGATTAACTTTTTGTTGGTCACCATGGTTCGAAACCAAAGCCAACAGACAAGTCAAACACAAAGTACAAAAGGATGTGCTGCCCACGTCCTTCGTGTTTACAACGTGTTTTGAGTTAATCAAAAGAGATTTTACAGTTTTAAAACAAATCAAGTGCAATAGGAGACGAGGCGGCCAAGCCAATACGGATTTAAATAGTAGCATAAAGCTCAGGGTTTTACAAGGGAAAGAGAGAAATCATTCCTTGCGAGTCTTGAGTGTCTTACAAGTCAAAACACATACAGGCGCGAGAGCTCGAGACTCTTTTATTCCCCTCAAAACTCTCCCTCTCTTCGCACACGAAGCATGAGAGACCTCAAGGAATATGATTACAGTGCTCTGTTGCTCAACCTTACCACCACCAGCCTCAACAGGGCCCAGAGGCGTTGGCGTATTGCCTACGCTGCCATCTACTCTGTGAGGGCTATGCTCTCTCTCGTTAAGGAGATAGTTCCAGGAAGGATTGATCCCAAAGACTCTGATGCGTCCCTCTCTCTCTCTTACACTGCCCTCGAGTCTGGTGATGGAGCAAAGATCAACTCTATGCCTCTCTCTTACGTTCCTGACATCGATCACGAACAACTTGTGGAGATCATGAAGGGTAAGGACTTACCTGGCATCCGAGCCCTGGGTGGCGTGGAGGGCGTCGCCGCTTCCCTTAGGACAAACGCAACCAAAGGAATCCATGGGAGTGAGCAAGAAGTCAGTAGACGCCGTGACCTCTTTGGCTCTAACACCTATCAAAAGCCACCGCCTAAAGGACTTCTCTTCTTCGTGTATGAAGCTTTCAAAGATCCAACCATCTTGATCTTGTTGGCCTGCGCCACTCTAGCCCTTGGCTTCGGTATCAAAGAACACGGCATCAAAGAAGGCTGGTACGAAGGCGGAAGCATCTTTGTAGCAGTTTTCTTGGTCATAGTTGTCTCTGCTCTCAGCAATTTCAGGCAGGAGAGACAGTTCGACAAGCTGTCCAAGATAAGCAATAATATCAAAGTGGAAGTCCTTAGGGACAGCAGGCGTCAACATATCTCCATCTTTGATGTTGTTGTTGGTGATGTCGCCTTCTTGAAGATCGGAGATCAGATTCCGGCTGATGGTCTTTTCTTGGATGGGCATTCACTTCAGGTGGATGAGTCTAGTATGACCGGAGAGAGTGACCATCTTGAAGTCGATCACAAGGATAATCCCTTCTTGTTCTCCGGGACAAAGATAGTCGATGGGTTTGCTCAGATGCTGGTTGTCTCTGTGGGTATGAGCACAACATGGGGGCAGACGATGAGCTCCATAAACCAAGATTCTAGCGAGAGAACACCTTTGCAGGTCCGTCTTGACACGCTGACCTCCACTATCGGAAAACTTGGTCTTACGGTGGCTGCACTTGTCCTGGTAGTGTTGTTAGTCCGTTACTTCACAGGGAACACAGAGAAAGATGGTAAAAGAGAATACAACGGGAGCAAAACACCTGTTGACACAGTGATTAATTCCGTTGTGCGAATCGTGGCAGCTGCAGTCACCATTGTCGTAGTGGCTATCCCAGAAGGCTTGCCATTGGCTGTGACTCTGACGCTGGCTTACTCCATGAAGAGAATGATGTCTGATCAAGCTATGGTCAGAAAGCTCTCGGCGTGTGAGACGATGGGCTCAGCGACAGTGATATGCACAGACAAAACCGGCACTTTAACACTGAACGAGATGAAGGTAACCAAGTTTTGGCTTGGACAAGAATCAATTCATGAAGACTCTACCAAAATGATCTCATCTGATGTTCTCGATCTGCTTTACCAAGGCACCGGTCTGAACACGACGGGTAGTGTCTGTGTGTCAGATACAGGGCCAACCCCCGAGTTCTCGGGCAGTCCAACAGAGAAGGCTCTCTTGTCTTGGACTGTGCTAAATCTGGGTATGGATATGGAGTTGGTGAAGCAACAACACGATGTTCTCCACGTTGAAACCTTCAACTCAGCGAAAAAACGAAGCGGAGTATTGGTCAGGAGAAAATCTGACAATACAGTCCACGTACACTGGAAAGGAGCCGCCGAAATGGTCCTGGCTATGTGTTCTCACTACTACACGAGCTCTGGGTCCGTTGACTTAATGGACTCCACCGCAAAGAACAGAATTCAGGCAATAATCCAAGGTATGGCGGCCACTAGCCTCAGATGCATAGCATTCGCCCATAAAGTATCGTCAAACGACTCAGGATTAGAGGAAGATGGCTTGACTTTGATGGGAATTGTTGGTCTGAAAGATCCTTGTCGACCTGGTGTCTCGAAAGCTGTTGAAACTTGCAAACTTGCGGGGGTCACCATCAAGATGATAACGGGAGATAATGTTTTCACTGCAAAAGCGATAGCTTTTGAATGCGGAATTCTCGACCACAATGACAAAGATGAAGAGGAGGCTGTTGTAGAAGGTGTTCAGTTCAGAAACTATACCGACGAAGAGAGAATGCAAAAAGTTGAGAAGATCCGGGTAATGGCAAGGTCCTCCCCCTCTGACAAGCTTCTAATGGTTAAGTGTCTGAGACTTAAAGGCCACGTGGTAGCCGTCACAGGAGATGGCACCAACGATGCACCTGCACTAAAAGAAGCAGATATTGGACTCTCTATGGGAATTCAGGGCACTGAAGTGGCGAAAGAAAGTTCAGACATTGTCATTCTAGATGATAACTTCACATCCGTTGCTACGGTCTTAAAATGGGGAAGGTGTGTCTACAACAATATCCAGAAATTCATTCAGTTTCAGCTAACAGTGAACGTTGCAGCTCTTGTGATAAATTTCATCGCAGCAATTTCAGCTGGTGAGGTCCCTTTGACAGCAGTTCAACTGCTGTGGGTAAACCTCATCATGGACACTCTGGGAGCTCTGGCTCTCGCCACAGAACGTCCCACCAACGAGCTTCTGAAGCGAAAGCCAGTTGGCCGAACAGAGGCCCTGATAACAAATGTCATGTGGAGGAATCTCCTGGTTCAGTCATTATATCAAATAGCTGTACTCTTGATATTACAGTTCAAGGGTATCTCTATATTCAACGTGCGCAAGGAAGTGAAGAACACGCTCATATTCAACACTTTCGTGCTCTGCCAAGTTTTCAACGAATTCAATGCAAGGGAGATGGAGAAGAAAAACGTGTTCAAAGGAATTCACAGAAACAAGTTGTTCATTGGAATTATAGCGATCACTATCGTGCTTCAAGTCATTATGGTGGAATTCCTTAAGAAGTTTGCGGATACAGTAAGCCTTAACGGGTGGCAATGGGGAATTTGCATTGCAATTGCATCTCTTTCATGGCCGATTGGGTTTTTCACAAAATTCATACCTGTTTCTGAGACACCGTTCCTTAGTTACTTTAAGAATCCAAGATCCTTATTTAACGGTTCAAGAAGCCCATCTCTCAAGAAACCTTGAGCACCTTCGGTAACAGGTGCAATTCTCTAGGGATGGGTGGATAATTGATGATCAAGAGCAAAGATGAGGAGCCGTCTTAAAAGACAAGCAGTTTCCAGCTCCTTTGAACGACTAAAAGATTCAAATCCATAAGGTAAAAATTTAACGTGATGAACCTTGAAGGGTATGAATCTTTGGTTCCCCACCAAGAGGTTCCTTTCGAACTGCTGCAACAGGATGGCTTTCTAGCTCACTTCTATGTTGATGGCTCAGGAAAATCATGGAAAAACATTTGTGTGGGTTTGAGCTTTGGGGTACCCAAGCGTGGATAGTAAGACTTAACTTTGGCTTATCTACTGTACAGTTTCAAGGGTAAATTACACTGTATATATTTCAAAGCTAAGTAAGTATGCTAGAAGTTATCTTGAAATAAGGGTTACTTTTGTGCAAGGTATAGTTTGTCTTGTAGTGTTTGGGTGAATATGAGAGAGACGCACCATTCTGGTTTTGTGCAGTATTCCCTTTTCTTAAAACGTTTGGCTATTTACAGTTCATGTTCTCTTTGAAACACTAAAACATGAGGCACCTTTGGTAGATCTATAGCACCAAAACATGAGACTAGAAAATGGAGAGGGTGACAAAGCAGGAAAAAACAGAGAGAACACGTACAACGGTTTCATGTAGTAGAACTGAGTGCGTTCGGCACGCGCAATGTTTTACCAGTGAATGGTCCTAAACCAGGAAGGAGTGAGGCTGTCAGAGCATGACCTAGCTTGGGTTTAAGCAATATGTTTCCACATTCATCTCTTAACCAAAGATAGATCATGCTGGCAGCTTCACTTGTTCCCTTCTGGACTTGTCTTCAAAATACCTTAGGATAAACGGGCTTCTGCAAATTTCACATATTTGAGGGATTATTTAGGTATCATACAAAAGAGAAAGTAGAAAACAAAAGAGGAAGTTGAAAACGTGGAGAACTTGGAAATGCATACGTGATGGCAATGAAAGAGAATACATGAAGGAAGTAAACAAGACATGACACATAAAGAGAGGAGATAGATCATGATGTTCTGTGGTTTAAGAGGCGTTATAGATATTTATAGAAATACATGAGAGACGATTTGAGGGACAGATGTTAAAAATTTAAAGAGATGGTTGGGTGAAAAGGAGAGAGACACCACGAATTAAAGAAGCCTGAAACAGTGAATTAAATTAAAAGAAGCATCATAATGCATACAGCTAAGAGAGGAAGAAAGAAATCAATAGGGCTATGAAGAGATTAGAGCCTCGGCCCTGCACACCTATATTTACCACCTGTGACCCTAAATATACTCCTTTATTGTGATACATCTCTTTCTCTCTCTAATCTCTCTCTCTCTCTCTCTCTCTCTCTCTCTCTCTCCCTCTCTCACGTACACACAGTATCGTACCTTACTTTAAATCTTGACCGTTTCTTCTGTATTCCTTGAAGAAGCTTTCGCCAAGGTCCATTCTTAGTTTGACTCCATGTAACTAGAAGACCGCATCTTTAGATTTTGTATTAACCACCCTCCTATATGTTTCCGCCCTTCCTGCATTAAGTATCCCACAAAATAAGCCATCATTCTCTTAAACGATGCAAATACAAAGACGTAAAAAGTAAACAGCAGAGGTTTGTGATGTGGGTTTGAATGCTGATGGATAGAGGTGAATATATGAAATCATCCACGGGTTTGGTAAGTGTGGGTTTAAAAGCAAATATAATCACAAAGAGAAACGAGAGATGAGTGTCTTGGAGATATTTACTCTCAAAGTGCTTACAAGGTCTCTGCTGAACAGCCTAGGACTCTATTCCAAGCTTGATGTCTAGGTCTCTGCTTCCTGCTTTTAAATGCTGATATGCCTTTACATTTTTCCTCTTTTTCAGGTCTCCATCTTCTCTCTTACTTTGAATTCCCTTGCGATCTCTCTCTTTCCCTTTTATGGTGCAAAACAAAGGCGATCATTCACTCCTAAGATGATGACTTCACTTGTATTTCTTGGTTGGACACAGGCAAATAACCATATGCAAACCTTGTGAAGCTTTGTGGAGCTAATGACATAACAATCTTGGTCTGGATGGATGAACATATGCTTTGGTCACCAAGAATCTTCGCAAGAACACAATCCACTTTCAAAATGATGAAATCTATTGGCATCCCTCATCACAATGTCTCGTCTGAATAGCTTAGAGACCAGTTTACAAAAAGTATGGCAATCGCTACAGACACGTAAATTTTTTGTGATCCGGAGACAGGCCTCGTCAGGTGTTCTGAGCAGACCATAAGCAATTGCTAGCCTCTCACTGTGTCCATGCAGAATCTGAACCTTCTCCCTGTCGTCTACATTGTGCAGAACGAACTTTGTATCGGCTAGATAACCTGCTTCCCTCTCCAACTCCCTAGTAACCTCAGACAATTTCTCATATATCTCTTTGGTCTCTGGATGAGACTTGTCTCTTGCTGTAAATCTATGAACCTTGCCGTCAATCTCAATCCAACTACATCCAGGATGTTTCTTCAATCCGCTTGCTTTCATTTTGGCCCTCACGTTTTCAACATCGTTCCATCTTCCCTGTTCAGCAAAGACATTAGATACAAGCACAAGATTTCCCGGATTCTTAGGTTCTACCTCAAGGAGTCTCTGAGCTGCTATCTCTCCGATTTCTTTTTCTGAGTGAGATCGGCATGCCGCAAGGAGCGCACACCATACTTCCGTGGTCGGTTTTGTCTTCATCGACTTAACGAATTCAAAGGCTTCCAACACACAATTTGCACGACCAAGCATGTCAACCAGACACACGTAATGTTCAGGCCATGGTTCCAAGTTATATTCATGTTCCATGATCTTGAGAAACCCTCTACCCTCCTCAAGCAGACCTGCATGGCTGCATGCATAAAGAAGTGCCAGAAATGAAATGTGATCAGGCGAGACGTTTTCATGCCTCATTTTATTGAACAACTCAACAGATGCTTTTCCACAGCCGTGCATTCCATAAGCATTGATCATACTTGTGTATTGCAGTAAACCTTTCCTTTCTATCCGATCAAATACAGCCTTTGCACTCTGTAAATCTCCACAGCATGCATACATGTCAACAACTGCAACTGCAATGGACCCCTCTACACAAAAACCCTTCCGGAGTAAGTAGGCATGAATTTCTCTCCCCTTCTTGAGGGCAGATAAACTTGCTGCAGCGGACAGTATACTCAACAACGCTATAGAATCAGCCGCCAAACCAGTTTCAACCATGCGTTGAAAGAGTACAACAGCCTCATTTTCGTTACCATTATGAGCACTAGACGAAATCATGCTTGTCCAAGAGACAACATCTTTATCTTTAATTGATTCAAATAGTCGAGTAGCATAGCCCATATTCCTGCATTTTCCGTATACATCTACCAACCCATTATGTATCACAATATCAAGCAAACCTTTCCTCAAGATGTGACAATGAATTTCTTTGACAATGATCGTGGATTTTAGCCCGCTACAAGCACGAAGGATGCTTCCCAGAATCAGTTCATCAATCTCCAACCTTTTCTTAGCAACATCCCGGAAGAGTTCTAAGGCCTCTACATGACAATCATTCTGAGCATAACCAGCAATGACTGTAGTCCATGAAATAAGATCTTTTTCAAGCATCAGAAGAAACGCACGGCCCATATAACTTGTGAGGTTGCACTTTGAATACATATCTATCAACGTGTTCCCAACCTGCAAATTAGAATCCCAGCCATGTTTAATAACGTAAGCATGCAATTCCATTCCTATCAACAGATTACTTAATCTTCCTGATGCTGCAATGACAGTGGTCAGTGAAACCTCGTCGGGTTTGTGGCCAGAAGCGATCATATCACAAAAAAACTCTAAGGCCTCCTTGTACATGAAATTATGTACATATCCCTTAATCAGAGAATTCCATGACACTAGGTCATCGTTATCCATCTGACGAAGGATCCTTCGTGCCTCGAGCAATTTACCACACCTTGTATACATTGCAATCAAGGAGTTGCACACATATACTTGAAAAGAATGAGTTGATTTCAGGACAGCAGCGTGAATCTCTTTCCCTAGCTTTGCATGTGACAAACCTTGACAGGCTGTGAGAGCCGAAACAATAGTGTAGCTGTTGGAGGCAGGACCATTCATCTGCATCTCTCTGAATAATTCGAAAGTCTCGGAAGATTGCCCAGACGTGGAATATGAAGACATGATAGAATTCCACAGAACAACATCGCCTTTCTCTTGTGATCCGTCAAACAGACGCCTTGCCGCGCTTAGGTCATCATTCTTAGCATACATGGAAACCAACGCATTGACAATAAACTCTGTTGATTGGTGGTGAAGTCTAAGGACCAGAGAATGAAGCTGAGTCCCAGTCCGGATATCTCTAAGTATGCCGCAGGCTTTAAGCAAAAGAGGAAAAGAGTAAAGATGGAGAGGAACGCCCTGGACCCGCATTTCGCGGTGGAGAGAAAGAGCTGAAGCAGGTTCACCATTGGAAACATAGACTCCTATCATCGCATTCCAAGCAAAGGCCGTTCTCTCACGCATTTCGTCAAACACTTTCTCTGCGTCAACCAAAGACCCACACCTGCCGTACATAAGCACAAGCTTGCCGGCCAGAAAATCGAATTCGAAAGCGAGGAAAGTCTTGAAGATGCGCGAATGCAGCTGGCGACCTAGAGAGATAGCTCTCCTTTGTCCACAAAGCCCAAGAAGGTCGGCATACGCTTCGATTGGAGAGTTATCGATGCTGACGTCCAGCCGTTGAAAAACTTCATTTAGGCTTAGTATCGGAGAAGGCACCTGGACGGGATTTGTCCGAATTCGGCTCAACTTGGGGATACGGAGAAAACAGCAACGCGTTGGAATCGAAATCGCCGAAGCAGAGTACATAGTATTACAAGGGACGGGGAAAGTTTTGCTCAGTGGACGAAGAACGAAACGATCGAATAATGAATCTATCTCGTCTCTTCTTCTTCTTTTTTGGGCCAGGCCCACATTCAACAAGCTCGACATTCGCGGGCCTGTTTACTGTAAATATGTATGTATTTGTTACAAAATCATATGTAGTTAGTTGGCAATCATCAGAGAAACATTAGTTTATTGGTTTTGAGTGAATATAAAATTAATGGACAAGAGATATCATAGGGATCTCAAGGAGGAGAGGAGACGGTGTGTCTCGCACGTCATATTTTTCTCATTATCATAAGTTGATGATGTCTCTTGCGATTAAGTCATCGAATTTTGCACTACATAAATGCGCCATCCCCCTCAAGAGAAGCTTAAAAATGGCGAAAACCATCAGCTTCTCTGCCATTCTTCTCGCGCTCTTATTGGTTTCCATAGGTACGTTTTCAATTGTATCTTTTCTTAATTCGATTCGGATAGTATATCTTGCTGAAGATGTTGTATTCGAATATATACATTAGTCCTAATGGAGAAAGGGGAAGCGCAAGCGCAAGGGTGCGAATGGGAATGCAAGCGTCTACCAAACTTCAAGTGTTGGATGGATCGAGTGGGCAAAAAACTTTGCGACGACTTGTGCAAAAACGAAGGAGCCGCTGCTGGCGTTTGCGTCTCAGGCGCCGCTGCTAATTCCCACCGTTGCCTCTGCCGCAACACCGGCTGTTCCTAATTAGACGAGCCGTTTTACAATTATGAGAGGAACACAAGAAAAATAGTTTGTTTACTTGCTTTGAACTGTGTGACAATTAAGTGTAATGTAACCTTATACACAACGTTGGTTTTGTTCGTTTTCTTTGATTGCTGCAGCATTTTACATTTTTTTTCTCTCTCGATGATTACTATATTCCACCCCAGGAACCTAACTATCTAACCCACTAACTAACTTGTGTGTTCACATTCGCCTCTTGTTCTTCACCCTCCAAGTTGTCCTTGTCGTTGTTCATGAGTAACTCTTCCCAAAACCCGTCGTCGAGTTCCCTCTCCACGTCTTCAACCCGGTGGCGCCGCCCATACCCTTGCATCTCTAGCGCCAGAGCCTCCAGCTCCGACACGTGTTCCACCGCCTCCAGTTTTACCTGATCGATCGCAGCCTCCTTCTGCTCGAGCAGCTGTTGAAGAAGCGTAGGATTCTGCACCGCGTGCCTCAAGAAGGACATCATATGTCTCTGTTTCTTCTCCGCTCCATTGATCCTCTGCTCCATGGCTTGGATGTAATCTCTCGCTTTCTGCTCCTGCTTTCTGAGCCTCGAGATCTCCATCATCAGGACATGCCTCTCTTTTCGGAGCTCGACGCAGGGGTCATGACCGTCGGGTTGAGAGTGCTGGAGCAAGGGAGGGGCAGAGGAGGAGCCTCGTCGCTTGATGCTTTTGAGAAGGTCTCTCTGTCCCATCAAGAAACCTTCATTTATAAACTCCCATCTCTCTGCCTCGATCTTTCTGAATCCCTGAACATCAATATTGAAAAAAAAAAGGTAAGTTTTTGCTTGCCATGTCCTCTTACATAACAGAGCACGAATCTTCCACTGTAAAAAAAGAAAAGAAAAACATAATAATATTCAATTTTATATTATTGTTTTTTATTTCAAGTTGATATGGATAAAATTTCCAGAACTTTCGAAAATTCTTCCCTTTCACTACCAGAGTCTAACTTACTTCACCAACCATTCTGAGCATATATCATACGAAAGTATCGGTTGAAAACAAGAATCCACTATAGAAATCAAATAAATTACCATTTTGCAGTGATTGGAGGCCGAACACATCGTCGAGGTCCTCCAAAACTATAAGATAAGGGGAACAGACAAGTGAAAAAAAACAAAAAAAAGCATAGCAATGTCGTTTAGGGGAGAAACAGAGATACTTACATAAGTATTGAGTTGTCTGACGAAGCAGGAGAAGTTGTTGTGCTTGAAGTATAGAGGGAGAATAGTGGCGGAGAAAGAATGTGGATCCCACACGACAAAACTGATGCCACCCCTGTTCCAAGACACAATGTGGTTTGTGTTTGCATCGTCCACCATCTCGAACGTCTTTGTTAGAAACGGCGAATGCCCTGCTTCCTGCAATCCCTCCATAGGCACCGGCATTGACCGAGCCCTCCAACTTGACGACGGCTCCATCGAGTTGTCTTGGAACAATAGATCTCTGATTATGGCAGCTTTGACCTAAGAAATTTTTTTTTGTATTTTATTATCGAAGAGAAGAGACGAATCATTTGGGTTTCTGAGTTATTCAAGACTTACAACACAGAAACACACAGAACAAAAAAAAAAGGCCTGGAAAAGAGCGGGAAGTACGTCTTTTAAAATAACAGACTACTCTGCTTCTCGTGTTAGTTAGTTTATGACTTTATGGTTGTTGATGAAGGAGATGTGGTGAAGAGAATGGCCACGTATGTGACTTATATAAGTAGGAGGAGAGTTGGTGGATTTCGAACTTTCTAGAACATTACAAGAGAATGGGTGTACTTGCATATCCTGGCTTAGAACGTTCCGGAACTTATACTTTTGAGGAGAGTAAGGTGGAGAGTAAGGTAAATTCCTATGTGGAACCCATGATTTTATTGAATTTTGAAACTATCGGCTTATACTTTATTCAAAGCATGCTATTATTTAATAGGTTCCGTACATTTCCACCGGTGAAACGTTACTTACACAGGTCGTGACTACGTGGCATCAGTCGGATAGAGATTAGAACCTTACTTAATTATGCATAAACTAAAGTGACACGTAAAGTTATAAAGTAAAATAACTTTCAAATTTATATAGTATTAGAATTGTTAAGCCGAAAACACGATATGCACAAGTTGATTGGTACATTTGTATTTTTCCCAAGAGGCGGTACACTCCAAAGTCCGAACTCCCTGGTTCCTTCTGGATTAAGCTTGGGATAATAAGCTACCACGTGGCAAAACTTGAACTGCCACGTGTGTCTCGTGGAGTGTGCTTGTGAACATGGTGGCCATGTGTCTGGCTACGCCACTCTATGCAACTTGGAGTATGGAATATGGGTGGTGTATTATATTATAACTTTATAGAGGTAACTAAATTGAAAACACATTGTTAACAATTGTGTGATGAACTGAGAAATTTAGAAAAAATTTTTAGTTATTTTTTAATTATAAATTTAGAATTAAGAACTTTTTATAAAAACTTTAGATTTAGGTACTCCAAAGGAGAACTCTATTAGGAGTTTTTTAAAAAATAAAAATAAATAATCGGTTCTTAAAAAAGTCGAAAGAAAAGAAAAAAATGTTCTTTTTTTTTTCTCATCCAAATTAATATGAATCAGACACGTGGCACATAAGAATTGGTTCTTGTGTTTTTTAATTAAGAACCGTATATAATCTTTTTAACATTTTTTTGATTATATAAATTTTAAGAAATACTCTAAAAATTCTTAGAATTCTTAATTGATCATGGTTTTAGCTAACGCAAGCTATATAATCAACACATGTACAAGTATTTTGTTTCTAAATTAATCAGATTGTTTGTCCCATATTCGTAGAAACATTGTAGCGTTGAAAACATTACGAAAACATCAACTAATATGATTCTTTTTTTATAAAAACCATTAGAACTTTGATGATTAATATATATTATTTATTTTAAAAGTTGATAATTAATATTTAATACCAAAATCTAGGTGGGAAAGAGGAAGTGGCAGCTGCCCTAGTAAATGTTGAAATAGTTTTAATTTTCATTAGTCTTATAAAAATGTTGGTAGTCTACATGGCATTTGGGTACAAAATTTATTCTATCTATTAGTAGTATTATTTAAATTAGTATATCAAGTGGGTTTAGATCAAAAATCAATTCTCCTTAAATATATTAGGATTTTGTTTGCATCGTAAACGTTTTTAATAGTAAGAAAACTTAGATTTATGGGTTTCGAGAATAATTTACGAATTCAACCTGAAATTCCTTAGTTAATAAAAACATAAAAATTATATACGTTGAATGTGCAAAATATCCAGGAACAAGAAGAATGTGGGATCGTACAGAAAGACACTACAGCCTAGTTTATATGAAAAAGAAGTTGTAACTTTTGATATTTAATGTTTGGATTGGAGTATAAATGAAAAAAAAACACACACAAACTTTTGATAATTATATATATAAAAAGAGAAGGGGTTCTCTCCATAGTGTGACACTTCATCACTACTATGAATGACATGTGTCCATATTTTTAAAATTAAAAATTAAAATAATAAATAGTTTTAAAAAAACTATTCACTTTCTCTCATAAGTTTTATCATATTATTTTCATTTATATCTTTCAT
>OVAY01000229.1:12161-75727 GCA_900406395.1 Kernera saxatilis | reverse complement strand
TAAGTCATAACGATAAATATTAAAGATAAAAATTAATACCTTTTGAAGAAGATTTTCTAAAATATTTAAGAAAGTATACAGAGAGAGATAGAGATTTTATTCTTTGATGGAATGTTTTATGTTTTTGTTGTGTGTTTACAAAGAGTGATTTTGCTCTCTATTTATAGGCAAATACATAGTGATAGTGGTGTTCACATAATTGATTTTTGCCTATCACACTATGTGTTAATTGATTTTTGCTTAACATATTAGTTTTATAACAGAAAATAAAAATCAAATTTGAACGTTTTTTAACAATAACAAAGTCGGTGACAAAAAAAATTATATAAAAGCATAGTGTAGACATGTATAAAAAATGGTTGGACCACGCCAAACACTACGGAGGACCCAAAAAAATGAGCCAAGACAGAGAGATAACAAGCTTCAAGAAATTCCAACAGTCATGGATCGAGCAGCTACAACACCACCTGGACCACCTTCGCTCCGCCCAAAACCACCACCGGAACTCCGTTACCGGCAACGAGGACCGGCTGAGGGAGGCGGTGGAGAGAGTGATGGAACACTGTAGAGAGTATCACAGGGCAAAGTGGGCCACGACGGAGAAAGACGTGATCGGAGTTATGGTTGCTCCTTGGTCTTCGGCTCTTGAACGGTCGCTCCATTGGGTCGGTGGTTGGCGACCAACCACCTTGTTTCACCTTGTTTATACCGAGTCAAGTATTTTGTTCGAGTCTCGTATCGTTGATATTCTCCGTGGTTTTCGTACCGGTGATCTCAGTGATCTATCTCCTTCTCAATTCAGGTTATAAACGAAACCTTAATTAGCTACTTAATTTTACTAACCACAAATCGTAATCCCTGATGAATATATCGTGCTATAGACTATTTGCCAAATAGTACATGTGCACACATAAAATTAAAGTTTCAAATTTTTTTGTTAACTAGGGAGATTACAGAGATCAATCTTGACAGTAGATGGTAATGTTTTAAAAAAAAAAACATTGGTTAGTCATTGTTATTTTGCTTGAAGAGTAACATGTAGAGAGATAAAAACAATGAAACATTGCGGAGATAAAAAAAAGAAGACATTTTTATCATAATTGATTGTATAAAATTTGTAACATATGTTTGTTTGTTATTTTGGTAGTTTGAATATATAGTTTTTGCGAAAATGTTTTTTTTGTTTGTTTAAAAAAATTACGTGGATGTTAAACATATGAGCTATCTAAAATGATTACTTTTTTTTTTNTTTAAAATGATTTTTTTTTTTTTTTTTTTTTTTTTTGGTCAACATCTAAAATGATTACTTAAAATTTAATATTAGGGTTAAATTTGTCAAAGGCAGGACGGTGAGCGAGCTACAATGTGAGACGGTGAAGGCAGAGAATGCGATAACGGAAGAGTTATCGGAGTGGCAAGACGACGCGAGTGAGATCGTCATGGGAACAGTGTCCGATCTCGACCGGAGGATCCGACGGCTAGCAGAGATCGTCCATCGAGCAGATGATCTACGGCTGGGAACGATCACAGGTGTGGTGGAGCTCCTGAGTCCGCTCCAACAAGCCGAGTTTCTTATCGCTGCGGCTGAGCTTCGTACCGGCGTTTCTGGTTGGGGGACTAGCCATGACCGTCGTCGAAGTTCGGACGTCTAAAGCTATTTAAAATGCCTTCAAAGGTAATGATGAGGATTGGGAATACTAATGTGTTAGTTTTTAGATAATAATTCAATGTTTTTTTTCCATGTAGTTGATTATCCAAATTTTTTTTTGGTTTTTACATGGTTATCACATATAATATAAAACTCTTATGTTTGTATTTTCTGTTGCAATAAAGATCAAATAATGTGTCGTGTTTGTTAAATGTCAGGCTTCAAATGGCTAGTATCGGTGGAATAAATGAAATTATGATAAGTAAAAGATTGATGAATGGAATATAAAAGTTAGATAATTTTTTTTGTTCTATTTGTTTTTTTAAAAAATAATAGTGGAATATTTTTCTTTAAATTTGTTTATTATTTCTTTTTTTTTTTTAAGAACGAGGATAACTATTTTTTATATTTTTGAATTCAAATAGTAAAAAATTAAGAGAATGTTTAATTTTACTAATTTTGTTTTATTTAAATGATAAAAATATTTAATTTCACTAATTTTTATTTTTTCAGAATATAATCATTTGCATTCTTAATTTAACTTGAATAATTTCTTAAATTATCATATTTTTAAGTTTTCTTTCCAAAAATACCACAATAAAATTTTTTTTTAAAAAATACCATAACTATATTTTTATTTTCAAAAATATAACAAAATTAAAACTAAATTTTAAAAGTTTAAAATTTATTTATTTTTGTTGGGTTCACTAATTTGGATTTAGAATTTAATTTTGAAGAATTAGAGTTTAGTTTAGAGGATTTAAAGTTTAGTTTTGAGGGTTTAAAGTTAATTTGTAGTTTTGTGCTATTTTTAAAAACTAAAACTAATTGTGATATTTTTGAAAAAAAAAAGTTTTGTTATGGTATTTTTAGAAACAAAATTTAAAAATATGATATTTTTAAAAATTATCTATTTAACTTTTCTGGATATTTTTTGAGATAAATGAGGTTTTTGTTATTTTGTTAATTAAAAAAAAAATACACAGAATCGGGGACATGCGTAAGTTGTTGGTTTCTATAGACCAAGTGGATAGATGAAAAATGGGTTTACCAAAAATTTACTAAAGACATGAGTGAACGTGGCATGGTCATGTCTCTTGAAGGCATGCATGAGGACACTTGGTATGGTACGCGTCCTCCTATCACGGCGTCGAGACCTAGCATTTTGTTTGGTTGGTGTTTTGTTGAGATTCCTTTTCTTTTTCTCCTGGGTTTTGAGATTCTTATTTAATTTTTTTTTTATTTTTTTTTTGAACATTGGTATGAGATTCTTCCACATAACTATTTTATTTTAAGATGTTAATAAAAAAACTATTTTATTTTAATAGAAGATAAGATGATGACATGGCATTTTGTTCTTATATAAGTTTGATTTGAGGACAGCTCCCAAAATCGTATACATACTTCGTGTATTTTTAACTTTTGTTTTTTTTTTTATAACTAATATAGAATCTCAGGCCAAAATATATACTAAATTTTAAAATCAGTTGAATATTTTTTTCTATTTAAAACGTTTACAATAGAGTCAGAGATATTGGTTTCTTTTAATCTTTGTATAGTTTTAGTTACCTATGAAAATTTGTGGTTGAAAGTTAGTTGATTTAAGTTTGTTTTATATAATGCATATAGTAAATAAAAAAAAATTATAAATATACGTTGAATGACTTGCAAGTTGCAATAGTAAGAACTTCAGAAATTTGAACTCCCCCACCAGAACCCACAAGAAGTCAGATATTGGGCTTTCAAAGCTCAATACGGCCCAATAAGATTTAGACTAAAAAGCGAAAAAGGAGACACACCACCTAAAAACAACGTTGTTTGTTTTTTTTTTTTTGTCGGCAACCGACGCTGAGCTTTAAGTCTGTATATTTACATTTATGCCCCCATGTTCCGCTATCATTTACAATTCCACAGTCTTCTACTTCAGAATGGCGGGAACGTGAACTGAACCCTAGTTACCTTTATTCCACCTTTATTCTCGAAATTCCCAATGACCGTCACCATATGGTCATAGTCTCCTTTGTGTCTCGCCATTTGATTATCCATCCGTCCAGTCTCTTTTTCCGAGAGCGAAGACAGTATCTCTGCCACCTTCACACTTGGAGAACAACGGCGAAGAAGATTTCACCGGTGACAATGCCGATCGTAGCTGAGTACGCGAAGTCGAACCGATCGTCGTGCAAGTCATGTTCGAAGGCGATTGCGTCGAAAACCCTGAGGGTAGGGTTGATTAGCAAGGGACCTGGCGGGTTCGACATGACCAGATGGCACCATTTGGATTGTTTTCCTACCGATTCGGAGTCGATTGCTTCCGTCGATGATATCAAAGGATTATCCGATTTAGAGGTTAGTGTTTTTCAGCATCTAGCTTACATTTGGGTATTTTGGACTCCCAGGGTTTCGTCAGTGTTAAGATTTTTCTACTAAGGAATGGTCTAAGCTTTTCCGACCTCGTTATTTCTGTTATTTGTGTTAACGCATGTGTTTATGGTCGCAGAAAGATGATCAGGATGCTTTGTCGAAATTGGTGGAACAGTGTGGTGAGCCTGCTAAAGAAGTAAGAAATGAAAGCGATATTCTTATTTTTGTGCGACAAATAAATGATAGCTGTATAGGCGTACTTCAGTCTCGTTTGCTCATCTAGATTAGAGCGTAGACTAAATGACTTTTCTTAACTTCTTGTATCGGTTAATATAATGCAGGTCGATGAGAAGGAGGAAGAGGTCAAACATCCCGCATCAGATGAAATAAGTGGGCAGAAGATTAAGGAGACGAAAGGTTCTTCTGCTTCTTCAAAAGTTATCGCTGAGTATGCAAAATCAAGCAGATCATCATGCAAGAAGTGCTCTCAGACAATTGCTGCAAAGGAACTGAGATTGGGGCTGGTGACCAGAGACTTTCGGGGATTTGATATGACAAAATGGCATCACTTGGGTTGTTTTCCCGTTGATTCAGAGCCAATTGATTCTGTAGAGGACATCGGTGGATTTTCATCACTGCAGGTTAGTGAGTATTACAGATTAGGAATTTCTGGTTCAGGGGATAGAGCTTCTGGATGGTTGCATATGTCCTCTGGTTTCGAAGATCATAAAATGAAACCGATAATGCTATTTCGAGTATAGATGTATAATTTTTAGAAGTATCGTCACATTGATTTTCAAAATATCATTGGCAAAAAATTGATTTTCAGAATATCATTGGCATCATATCTTTGTCAGTGTCATGTTGAATAAATTCCCAAACATATAACTATCCTTATTTGTACTGACATATCTTTTATATATGATTCATTTGTTTTGCTAAACAGAATGATGACCAGGATGCATTAAAGGAAATGGTCCTACAATGCGGGAAGAAGCCTTTGGCAGATGTACGAAAAATGTTTAGTTTCTTCTACGAAAGCATTGTGTCTTTTAAGTGTTTTCATGTATTAACTTCTTATTTCATTTCTTGGCGGGATTGCAGAAGATGGAAGAAGATAACGATGAATCTGTAGCTGTTAAAGGGCTAACGGACGAGACAAACAAAAGAAAACATTCCCAGGTTATTAGATAGCAATAATCACGATTTTTAATATAATAATTTTGTAAAACAATAGAAAACATTGTCAGGTTATTAGATAGCAATATAAAGGGCTTACTTCAGTCTCGTTTGCTCATCTGGATTTAGAATGTAGACTAAATTACTTTACTTAACTGCTTGGATCCGTTAAAATAATGCAGGTCGATGAGAATGAGGAAGAGATTGAACATCCCGCATCAGATGACATAAGTGGGCGAAAGATTAAGGAGACGAAAGGTTCTTCTGCTTCTTCAAAAGTTATTGCTGAGTATGCAAAATCAAGCAGATCATCATGCAAGAAGTGCTCTCAGACAATCGCTGTAAAGGAACTAAGATTGGGGCTGGTGACCAGAGACTTCCGGGGATTTGATATGACAAAATGGCATCACTTGGGTTGTTTTCCTGTTGAATCAGATCCAATTGATTCTGTAGAGGACATTGGTGGATTTTCATCACTGCAGGTTAGTCTGTATTTACCGAATAGGAATTTCCAGTTAAGGGGATGGAACTTCTGGATCATAAATTGAAACAGATAATGCTAATTTGAATATAGATGTGGTATTAATTAAAAGTATTGTCCCATTAATTCTCAAATATACCAATGGCATAACATCGTTGTCAGTGTCATGTTGAATAAACGCCCAAACATATAACTATCCTTATTCGTGCTGACACATCTTTAATTTATGATTTATTTGTTACAATAAACAGAATGGTGATCAGGATGCATTAAAGGAATTGGTCAAACAATGCGGGAAGAAGACTTTGGTAGATTTTCTCGCAAAACCTTTTTTCATAATATTTGTTCTCTTACAAAACTATGATATTTTAGGTCTCTCCAAACTAACTTCCTACTTCATTTCCTGGCGAGATTGCAGAAGATGGATGAAGATAATGATGAATCTGGAACTGATAACCGGCTAACGGAGGAGTCAAACAAAAGAAAACATTCTCAGGTTATTAGATAGCCATAATCACGTCTTTACTATACTTTTCTAAAAGTGGAATTTTCATTGGCCTGTAAATTATTATTACCAACAGACTACTAGAAAACCTAAGGTATACAAGCAATAAAATGTTTTGAATACCTTCTAATGGCTGCCAGTCTTTTCCTTATGTAGAGATTCTCCTAACTGATTTAAAAAAATTGTGTTATGCAGATGCACATCAGTGAGGCAACTTCTCAGGTCGTAGCTGAAGCAGAAATCTCTCTTTCACCTTCTGATGTGAAGGACAAGTACAGGGTAGGCTCAGTGACTGTTAGGTTCACGTTGTGTATTCCCGTGTAAACTTTATCTTATTCTTTGCGAGTTTTCAGATTTGACATATGTATTCATATTCCAATCATTATGTATCTGGCTGCTAACATCCTTGCTTTTCAGGATGCTAGTCTATTACCTAAATGGAAAGCATTCGAGACAGTAATATTCCTTGAGCGGGTCAGAAATCATCTTCAGATATGATGTTGCTTTTCTAATATAGGGTAATGTATTATGTCCTAACGATAAACTCCTTTGCTGCATTTTAATAGGATGATGGTCTTAATGATTCAGAGAAGATAGCTGCCTTTGATTTTGATGGATGCCTTGCAAAAACATCTGTGAAAATGTAAGAAGCAATTTGATCCCTCCGAATTTTGCTGTTCTTCTCTGTTTCCAACCTCTTACAGTGGCCATTTATGATTTCTGGACCTGTAGTTTGTCTACTTCAGTGATTACGTTTTTCAAGAAAGTTCAATTACACAATGCTTTTGTACTTGTCACAGTGCTTATTTAATAAATTTGGGCGGCTCATTTGTTGTTATCTTTTCTTAATATAATTGTTGTTTTATTCAAGAACGTCTTAATGGATCATATTGTTTTCGTTTTCTTTTTCGCAGAGTCGGTGCAGATGCATGGTCCCTTATGTATCCTTCTATTCCTGAGAAACTGCAAAGTCTGTATAATCAAGGCTATAAGCTGGTACCTTATTTTCATTTTGAATTCCATAAGCCATGTAACTCAATTGTCTCAATTTGTTTGTATAGAGATGCTGAATTTAAATTTTGATCAGGTCATTTTCTCAAATGAGTCCAACATTGATAGGTGGAAGAACAAAAGACAAGCTGCTGTTGACTCGAAAATTGGACGCCTCAACAGTTTTATCAAGTGCGTGGAGGTCCCCATTCAGGTGAAGTGCGCTTTAGTTTTTCATAGTTAAGAACGTTATTTTATCTACTAAAAACACTGCTTCAACAAATCCTAATTATTATTTTGCAAAATCCCTATTTTGAAGTTAACTCACGTGGCTTCATGTGAGTTGTTCTGTCTTGCAAGTTCTTATTAGCTAACATTTGAAACTTAGAAAGTTTCAAAAGTGTCAATTCCTGACATGTTGATATCTGAAAATTATAAATGGTTTCGTTCTGGAAACAGGTGTTTATAGCCTGCGGAGTGGCAAGTGCTGGTGGTAAAGATGACCTTTACCGCAAACCCAGGGCTGGGATGTGGCAACTCATGAAGAAGCATTTTAACTCTGGAATTGCAATTGATATGGATAAGTTAGTTTTCTCCCAACTTGCTCTTAAATACTTGGATTTACCTGAGACTTTAAGCAAGCTAACTAAAAGATAACTACACAAATGTAACTACTCATGCATTTGTGCAGCCTTTCTGATTAAACTCAAATCCGTTTGTGTTTCTCACTAGCACTTTAGTGTGGTTTGATACTGATTTATGTGCCATCAGATCCTTCTACGTCGGGGATGCAGCTGGAAGAAAAGGAGATCACAGCGACGCTGACATAAAATTTGCAATGGTATTTGTTAAAAACCATATCTTTCTTTAAGCCACCTAAGATATTTGCGCGACGTTCCTGATAGACAACTACTTTCTTTGGTTGCAGGCAAGTGGATTGAAGTTTTATACCCCCGAGGAGTACTTTATCTCCTCAAGTACATCAGCAGAGACTTAGCTGTATCAGTCTTGTGCATTATGTTTGCAACTTATTTTGTCAACACCAATGGTTTTTTGTGATAAAATGTCAGTATGCATTCAACACTCTTTTGTATATGACTATGCTATCTAAGCGTCAACTTGTTAGCGTTACAGAGCTTTCTGAACTAGAAAAAAATCTCATTTGAACAAGCAAGGTTGCAGAAGCAACGTAACAAATCATTGACAACATCAAAAAAGGTTCACTTTCCGACTCATTTGCATATATGAGGTTGGGAAGTTAATGGATAATCTCTTCTGATGCTAATAACATGCATCAAATATTCACTCTCTTTTCTTGTTGATAATCAAAATAAACAGGACCTGAACTGGTGGTTATCACTCCTTTTGACCAATCTCGCCTTCTAAAATGGCGTGTCTTGTCAGAACAATCTCTTTGACAAGGTTTCTGTAAACAAAGGGCCTAACAGCAGCACGGAGAAACAGCTCAGGTGGGATTCTGCTCTTCTTTATCTTCTTCATCCACCTTCCGTATCCTACTGTCTTCCATTCTTCTGGCTTCACTTTCGCCTTCTTACCTCTCATTTCCAACTCATCTCCTCCAGTCCCTCCCTTTTCCCTTTCCTCCATTGCCTTGAACTGTTTCTCATAAAACTTATCTGACACCACCATACTCATCTCCGCTAGCTTCTCCATCTTCTCCGCGTTACTTGTCGCTTTCTTGAATTGCTCTTCCCAATACCTCTCATCCTCTTCCGGATCCAACTCCTCTATTTCACCTTCCAAACTGTCTTCTTCCTCGTTTCCCTCCACATCCACAACCATGTTATCATCATCATCTTCTTCCTCCTCCTCACTATCATCATCATCATTATCGTTGTCACCTTCATCTTCAACCCATTCAGAGAATTCAGCCTTCTCTGAGTTCCCACTAATGCTCATCTCATCCTCACCTTCATCTGGAGCATCACACCCTAGCTCCATCTCCTCCAACTTTGCTTTCCACTCTTTTGTATACGGATGCAACAGTTCAATCGGGTGATTTCCGAGCAAGAACTTCAACACTTTCGACTTCTTTTCATCACTAGACTTCTCATAAGCATTCACCACATCATCCACAAAAGCTGTCTGTCTCACCTTCAACATCTTACACAGCCCTCCGTAATATGTACTCAAGTCCACTCTACCATCATCATCCTCCACTTCAAACACGAATCCAGATTCCGTTACCGGGTTTAGATAAGGGATGATCGAGTTAAAGAAATCTTCTTGAGGCTCAAACCGACACTGAAACACAGGCTTCTTCACATACACAATATCTGGTCTAAACCAAGCTGCGCATTGACATATCAAAGACCGAGATTTGTTCCCCAATCTCCCCATCAAATTCCATTTGTCCAGCCTCTGCTTCTTATCCGCTTCCACCACCACTTCGCTTACCAACGTCCATTGCTCCCATGGCAACTCGCTGAGTCTCCATTTCGGATGCCTAACGAAAACCCAGAAATACCTCAGACCAACATTCGAATCCAACTCCTTCACCCTTTTCTGAAAAGCTATATTCATCTCATGCTGCTCAATCTTCTCAAACTCTTCATGATTCTCTACTTCACCTATCATAGTAACACACTCATCAGAGATGGTACCACGAACCGGATCACCAACCACAACACCACGCCACGAGTAAGGTCCAAACTCTCCGTACTTGAACCAGTCATAAGGATGACGCAATCTCGGGTCGTCCTTATCCATAAACCGGACCATCCTATCGTAACCAAGCCCAATCATCTCAAGCTCCTCCTCCGTGAATTTATCCGGATGGCTACTGAGAATTCTGCTCCGATCCTTGTCAGGATTATTATACAATCTGTAAAACAGAGATTCCGCTAGCTTCTTCGACTTCTCACGAGCATTCCGCTTCACCTGCTTCCTCATATCCGAATCCCCTTCTATCCTCCCGCCAGACGAACCTCCAGGCTTCTTCTTGCTTCGCCCCGCCAAAGCCCGCACGTCTCGCCGGAATCCACCATCTTTAGTGAAGAAAAGCTCGGAGCTTTTGACCGTGAACGGATAATTCCTCTCGTTAACCAGTAAAACCGAAACGGTCCTTCGTACGATGGAGCTGGGTGGAGATTTACGGAAGGAGAAAGGGAAGAGGGAGAAGCTAGGGTTCAGGGTTTTAGAAAAGGATAAATCTTGACCCAACATTTCTTCGCGAAACAGCGAAAGAAATGATTAGAAACGGTAAATAATATAAGCCGATGAATGCGACGCCGTTTTGGCTCTGAACCCCGCCAAGCCATTAGTAACCAAAAAAACTAAAAATCCTGTCTTTTTTTATTTTGTTTTGTTTCTCACTAGGATTTGCAATGGCGAAACGGATCCACCTGACGGAATTAGGCTGCATCGCGTGTGAGGAACTTAGCGAGCTCGGTGCGGGCAAGGAAGGGTGGCTCGTGAACAATCCAAACCTTCTGTGCGCACTCGATTCCCACTCTTTAGCCCTAACCAATCGATTTCTCATCTTGATTGTGAATTGGGGTGATCCTGATGCGCCTCGCGTCAAGATCAGACCCGATCTGTCTCCGATTGAGGCGGAATCGATTACGGCGATCGAGTGGTTAGTGTTTGACGACGTCAGAGTCATCGTTGCCGGGACTTCCTGTGGATATCTCCTGGTTTTCTCTATTGCCGGTGATCTGATTCATAAACAAGTAAAATTCTCGATTTCTTGCTTAAACTGCGGAAACCATTGGTTTTATGAACATTGTTGTCTCAAAGAACCGTAAAACATTGTGGCAGCTCTTTGGTTGGGTACTAAGTGATCTTATGGATGATTTACTTAATACAGATGGTACATCCAAGCCGTATCCTGAAACTAAGAGTTCGAGGAACTAAGAAAGATTTGATGCAAGAGACATCCTCTGAGGAGATTTGCATTGTATTGCCTGGCATTATTGCCCGCTTTGATGGCTCCAACATTCAGGTAGTGTTAAAAAAACTTCTGACAAAGGAGAGAATTGTTTCAGAAACTTTGTGTTCAGTTTTCTCTCGAAGTTTTGCTAAGTTCTGAGATTTGTTTATTTCGTCTTTATAATTGTAGACTATGCTTCAGAAATGGTTTCAAGAAAAGAATTCTAATTTTTGGGACCAAAAGAATAGAAAGGGAGATCCAGAAGATACTGGTAGTCCGTACCAGCGACTACCGTATCAGATATGGAATGTCAACAAGAATGGTGTGTGCGTTGATGCTACTGTCACTGGCATAATGCCTCCTCCGTTACTGGAACTTGAGGTGACTAGTGATGTCTATTTGATTGTTTCAAACTAGGAAAATAAGAGAATTCTCTGCGGTTTTCTTAAAGCATAATCTTGTTTTATGTCTGTTATTAAATAAACAAGAAAGAATACCGAGACCTTTTTGAAGTTTATTCCGGTTTATAAATCTGGCTGATTTTATTCTTTCACAGTCAAGTCAACGTTATTATTGTGCAGTGACCATTGGAGAGGATGCTGTAATCTCGGCTTACAGGTTGGTAATATCTTCAGTGGTGTTTTCAATATGTTACTTTCATGGTGTTCTTTTGTTGATCAAAGAAACCTTTTTATGATCACTTTTGTTGATGAGAGTTTTTATCTTATGCTTCTTTGAAAGGCTCTCAGAAGATAGAGGTAGATCACTTGTTGGAGCAATTCTATCAAAGGTTGTTCCTGCAGCTGCTTCAACCATAGCTTCTTTTTCTAAACTGATCTGGAGAAGTAATGATCAATCACCAAAGCGAAAGCCAGAAGCCAAGACTCAGTCATTCGCTCGAGGTAGGTTTCATGCGTCTCTAATCACTTCACAAGAATATATCACTTTTTGAGCATCCATCTATGGCTTAACCTTGTTAAAATGTTGGTGCAGCGTCGTCCTTGACATGTATAAAAGACTTTCCAAGAAAAGGCGAGAAGCTTACATTATCCCCAAGTGGGACATTAGCTGCGATAACAGATTCTCTTGGTCGTATACTTCTGCTAGACACTCAAGCTCTCGTGGTTGTCCGACTATGGAAGGTTTATTTAACATCCTTAAATACGTGTTCGCTTAAATTTCCACACAATTTTCTTTAGGAAACGCACCCGAACTTTCTTTGGTAGGGTTATCGTGACGCGAGCTGTGTGTTCATGGAGATGTTAGCCAAAAAAGATAAAGGAAAATCGGTAATTCACACAGAACCAGTAAAAAGCGATTACTGTCTGTGCTTAGCCATTCACGCGCCACGGAAAGGCATCATCGAGGTAACATTTGTCTTGTCTCAAAAACACATCAAAGAATCGGGTCAATTCGATGCAAATTATCGTTGTTTTTTGATCATATATGTGAGAGTGATTTGCTCGCAATTGAAACCAGGTGTGGCAGATGAGAACCGGGCCGCGGCTTTTAACGATTAAATGTGGGAAAGGTAGCAAATTGCTACAGCCTGCGTACAGGTTTGGATCAAATTCTTCATCTTCTCCGTACATTCCTCTTGAAGTTTTCTTACTCAATGGAGATTCAGGCCAAGTCTCTATGCTCAACCGATCTCTATCTTAAGTATCTCTTAACCTTTTTCATTTTCAATAGCTTTCTTCATTTTTTGTTTTTCATAAACCTTTTGTGCATAGCTAAGCCAAGTCTGTAATTGATTATAAGAGCAATTGATCTATACTCTGTTTTCTAATCAAGAGCGAGAACTTTGCAGTGATTCCTAATGTGTAGTCAGTGTTGATCTTTTTTGTTTTCTTTTCTTTTGATAATTGGATTTGATGATATGATTGTAACTAGTATATACCGTCTTTTTCTTTGCTTCAAAGATTGAAATATAGTTTTTGTTTATATGCTACGTTTTGTGATTGGTTTCCTAGAAAGTAACAGAGGAAGCAATCTAATGTACTAATAGTATTTTATTTATGATAATAATTCATTTAAATAAATTTCTACATTTAGAAAGAAGTAAGGTTGAAAAGCAAAACTAACATAAATGGAGACTCTAATTAAATTGAAGGATAAAGAGAAAAAAAAAAAAATATGTGCGAGAAATTTCAGAGTAAAGACAACCTATTTATCGGTTTCATAACATATCCATCTTTTCCGAGCATTTTTATACATTTAGATCAGAATGAGTTGCGGTGTCTCCACTGGTAATCATTATAACCAAAAAAAAAAAATTACTCTTGATTTATTATAAAGTGCATTACATTTGGTTGTTGAGAGCTTTAATTAAGGAGTAAAGTGTCGATAAATCAATGACTGAGCGCATAGCGGAATGTGGCTGATGTTTATCAAGAGACATTAAAATGTGAGTCAAAATCTATGGGAGATGAAGAGATGATACCTGAACAATTTAACTTTAAATTAATTATTCAAAACAAAACAAAAATATACTGTAATAGATATTCTTTTTTTCTCGATTTAAATTAAATAAAGGCAAAATGATGAATCCACTACTATAAAAATATTCGATAGTGAGGAATGTTAGCCAATGATCACTCCTTGTAATTAATTAATCAAATCCAAATTGGGAACATAACTCTAAGCATATTTAAATTAAATGTTTTTTGTTTTAGTTGGAAGCATCTTATTTAAATACAACTGGGATAAGCTTCTTTGAAATTAGTTGGATTACCAGACAGAGACTAATTATGATCATGGTGGCTTCCTCTCTTCCTACACTCATCTTCTTCACCGTCTTCTTCGCCGTCGGCTCTCTTTCCTCCGTCGCCGATCGCCATGTAACCACATCGCGTTTCAAACCTCCCCATTTCTCTCCTCTTTTCTTCTCTTCTCCCATCCAAAACGTCACATCCCCAACTCGCTATTTCGAGGTCAAAAAGCCTCCCATTCCCGATCTTCCGACTACTCAACCGCCGTGCTCGCATCCGATTCTCCACCATGACTTTGGCTACACCTATGCTAAACCACCCGTTCTCGCCAATTACACTCTTCCCTCTCACTGCCCGTCTCAAGATTTCTCCAAAATCGTCCTTGAATTCAAATCCACCAGCAAAGGAAGACAATTCGATCGAATTTTCGGCGTCTGGCTTGACGGCGTTGAGATTCTCCGGAGCTGCACCGCCGAGCCTAGAGCTAACGGAATTGTTTGGTCGGTGGAGAAAGATGTGACCAGGTACCACTCTATGCTCGTCAGAAACGAGACTCAGATTCTCGCTGTTTATCTCGGTAATCTCATCGATAAAACCTATACTGGCGTTTACCATGTCGATGTCATCTTCCATTTTTATCCACTCGAAAGAAATCTGCGAGGTTCTTCGGTATCATCTGGTTACAGCTCTTCTCAAGCCGATATGATCCTCCCAATTTCGAGAAATCTTCCGCTAAATGATGGATTATGGTTTGAAATCTTGAATTCGAATGATTCTCAGTACAAGGAATTTGAAATCCCGAGGAATGTGTATAGAGCTGTTCTTGAGGTTTATGTTTCTTTCCATGAGAATGATGAGTTTTGGTATGGGAATCTTCCCAATGACTTTGTCATTGCCAACAATGTAAGTGCTGCTGGTAATGGACCTTTCAGAGAAGTTGTGGTTAGTCTTGACGGCAAAACTGCCGGTGCTGTTTGGCCTTTCCCTGTTGTTTTCACCGGAGGGATCAATCCTTTACTCTGGAGACCAATCACAGCTATTGGCTCCTTTGATTTGCCAAGTTATGACATCGAGATCACGCCCTTCTTGGGAAGCTTGTTTGATGGAAAGACTCATAAGCTGGGGTTTAGTGTGACCAATGCGTTGAATGTTTGGTACATCGATGCGAATTTGCATCTTTGGTTGGATAAGGAGAAGGAAATAGTCGAAGGGAAGGTGTTGGAGATCAGTAGAAGCTCTCTGAAGATTAGCTCTGTCTCGGACTTCAAGGGATTGAATGGAAACTTCACAACGAAAGCAAAGAGGTCGATAACTTCGATTGGGTTGGTCAAATCCTCTCATGGAGACATCATAACCAATGCCAATCAAGAATTCAGCTATGGAAACACGATGGTTTTAGGTAAAAATGGGAACTTGCAGATCATAGATCAGTTAATCCAAGCCGATGATAGTATTCACGCCAAGACAGCCTCGAGAGAAATCTACGCGGCGAAATCCATCAAGAGCTTTCCCTTTTACCTCTACTCTGACACTTTGAAGCAACAGAATAACACATCTCTGGAGGTTGCGAATGTCACGATGGCATTCAACGAGGAGAGATCACAGTGTGACAAGGTGTTGATGAGAACATTCAAGAGCAAGCTGGAGAACAAGCAAGAAGGGCAAGGGGTTATTGTGGTGAAGAATAACTTAGTGATCAATGGATATGGAAGCACACAACAAGTGTATAACTACGTTGGAAGTGACCAGTGTTACTTCAGGAACATCAGTAGCTTCAACTACACCATTCTAAATGACAAGCTTGAAACTGTTTGCAAGAAGAAAACGCTGAAGCTGCCGCCACGGCTCGAGCATCTAACCGGACAACCCTTACTGGCTTGATATATGACCAGAGACAGAGACCTCCCTCTTGCTGTGAATGAATGTGGAGAAAGAAACATCACAAATAAAAAACAGTTCCGTATGTTTCTTTTGTTTTTCCAGTTTTCAGACTGATGTCTCGGTCAGATTTGTTGTATAAACTGTTTTCCTGGTCAACAAGACTCATCATGTTCGGTCTTCTCTGCAAATTAACACTATACTCACAATCAACTAATTAATTTTAATTCATCTCAGAGAGAACCGGTATTTGAATTACAGATTCGGGATTATGGGATAAGGGCAATTGGAAGCTCTGTCCAAAACAGTCCATTGTGAGTATAAACCGATCAATTTTTTTTTGATATCATATTTAACCGGTTTTTGAACCGTTTTTTGTTAGTTCGATAATAGTAGACATACTGGCAAATTGCCAATTTCGATTGGTAAACGCTTTATATACTGAACCAGCAAATCTTCCCGGTTTTTGTTTGGGCTTATTATCGTACCGGAATTTTACCCCAAAGGAGCAAGAAAATCCGGAAGGTGGGTCCCATTATTATCCAAATAAATCATACGTGGCTACAGTACAGCCGTCTAAGTGATTGACTTAAGATGGTCAAACCTTGAATTGCATCTCTCTCCGTCTTCCCTCGGCGATAAGGAAACACCAGACCAGACCGGCCCAAGGAGCGGGGAAAATCAGACAGCATTTGATCTTTAGGTTCTTCTGTGATTGAGAATGAGCTTATCATCGCCAACCAGGTCCGATAAAAGTTTATTTCGATTTCTGTTTTGCCCGTTTTGTATTTTTGGCTAAATCCTGAGACTTTTTTTTTTTATTTTTGTGGAATTTTTGGCGGTTGTATGCAGTGCCTGTAGTTCGTCGAGATGTTACTCTTCGGGTTTATCGTTGCCGATAGGGTTTCGATCCAATCCCATCAATGTGGGATTGGTTTGTTACCCAATAAGACACAATAGTGCTGCTCGGAAGTTCGTCGTGGCGTGCTCCTCCTCTTCCGGTACCCATCTCCTGCAATCCAATTCCTAGAAAATTTATGCTTTTTGAAGTGATTTTGGTTGGGTTGGGTCTCTAGCTGCTCGTTGGAATGGTAAATTTGAATTGCGCTTGACTTTAGATGTTTATCATGAATGTTGCTCTTGAAATGGTGTTTCTTTCTCTGTTGGGCATGTTGAATAGAAGATGAAGTTTCCAGTTTTAGGTCACTCAACTTTAAATTTAGCTAATGATCATAAAGTATCGATGAATCTGTACCCTTATCCTTTTGTAAGTTAATAGAATCTTTCTCACATTTACACATTTTGTTCAAAATGTTAAATCAGATCCACTATTGGTAAAGGCTGCAAAAGGGCAAGCCGTGAGTCGCCCTCCAGCCTGGATGATGAGGCAAGCAGGAAGGTATATGGCTGTTTACAAAAAGCTGGCCCTGAAACACCCGTCCTTCAGAGAGAGATCAGAGAACACTGATCTAATAGTGGAAATCTCTTTGCAGCCTTGGCAAGCTTTCAGACCAGACGGTGTCATCATTTTCTCTGACATCCTCACTCCTTTACCCGCGTTCGGTGTCCCATTTGACATCGAAGAAGTAAAAGGCCCCGTGATCCAATCTCCTATCCGATCTGAGGAAGATTTGAAGAGATTGCATCCCATTGATCTCGAGAAACTTCAATTCGTTGGAGATTCTCTCAAGATTCTGAGACAAGAGGTGGTTTTTCCTTTTTCTCTCTCAGCATTCCCTAGAGTTTAATCAAATGCCTTGAAAAATGGACTCTTGTTTTGAAAGGTCGGGGAACATGCTGCGGTATTGGGTTTCGTTGGAGCGCCTTGGACAATTGCAACATATATTGTTGAAGGAGGAACAACTCGGACGTATACAGTGATAAAGAGCATGTGCCACACTGCACCAAATGTACTGAGAGCTCTCTTATCTCATTTAACCAAAGCCATCACGGAGTATGTTGTTTACCAAGTTGAGCACGGAGCTCACTGCATACAAATATTCGATTCATGGGGTGGACAATTGACTCCCGAGATGTGGGAGCGCTGGTCCAAACCCTACATCGAAGAGGTATAGCTGAGTCCTTTGATCTTGAGGACTTGAAAGATTCTCTTATGGCCTCAGCGCGTTTTCTTTTGTCAATTGTGCTCGCCAGATCATTCATGCTGTAAAGAGAAGATGTCCAGATACGCCGATAGTTTTCTACATCAATGGAAATGGTGGCCTTCTTGAGCGAATGAAAGGCACTGGAGCTGATGTTATTGGACTTGACTGGACTGTAGATATGGCTGATGGAAGGAGGCGATTGGGAAGTGAGGTTAGCGTGCAGGGAAATGTTGATCCAGCTTACCTATTCTCTCCGCTTCCTGCTTTAACCGAAGAAATTCAAAGGTAGGTAATTACTTTGTTCAACTAAAGATAGTAGTGCTTATATTCAATTCAAGAAACCGAAAGAAATGTCTGTTTTTGTGTCAGAGTTGTGAAGAGTGCTGGACCAAAAGGGCATATTCTCAATCTAGGACATGGTGTCTTGGTAGGGACACCAGAAGAAGCGGTAGCTCATTTCTTTGAAACCGCTAGAAGCTTGGATTACAAAACATTCTTCCAAAATCATGTTCCTGAAAAAGCTGAACCCGAATTGGTTGCCTGAGGAATGTTGAACAGACAGGTGAGACAAGTCCCTACGCAGAAGAAATCTGCTGTTTTAGTTTTGTGAACATATGTTTGAATCTCTTAATGTTGGTGTAGGAATCAGAGAAAACTTCCATGTTTGACTCATAATTTTATCCCAGAGGTTGTTACTTGCTATGAGAGACATTCGAAGCTGCCGTGGTCTTAGCTCTTAACAGTGCCTGAGAGTTGCTCAATGTTGCTGCTTCTTTTGGAGATATTGACTCGGTTAACGTTTAACCAAACATCAGTCTGGTTAATCTTAAACCTCTCCCTGTTTGTTATCCCCTTTTCTTCATATGGTTCTTTCTCGATCTCCGTATCTGATTCACTGATTGTATCTCCCCTTGTCCCACTTCGATGTGAAACCAAGTAGCTTGTATTGTATCTTTGATCTCGGCCTGTATCAGACTGGTTTGGTTTTATTCGATGAAATTTCCCGTTTCGGTTTTATAGTTGTAAACCGAACACCACAAACGCGGAACGTAACGCCGTTAACGGTTCTCTCATAACTCCAATGAACATCCGTCCAAACAGACACTTAATGGGCCTTCTTTACTTCTTATGTTGTTTTGGGGTATATTGGGCTTTAGCAGATAATTACATATAATGGGCTTGTCACGTGTACCGGATTTTTATTTTATAAAATTTGGATTTTTTAGATTTTTGGGAAACAATATTTGATCTTTTAGGGGGAAAAAAAATATTATAATTTATTATGCGTGTTATACTTTTATTAAATAATATCATTTTAAAAAAAAATCTATTAAAATTAGGATTATAAGATAATTGATATGATCCAAAGTCAAATGAAATCGTAACATATAAAAGTTAATTTATAAGATAGTGTACAGTCACTACCATTGCCTCACAAATTTGCTTTCATGAATCATCCCACTTGTATTTTTTAATTTATTAGTAAAAGATAAAAGAGAGAAATACAAATCGAACACTTTTTTCAAGCCCTCCCCGAATGTTTCTGATAAATAATGTTAACTATCATCTAATACGTCAACCGAATTATCACCGACACTGACCCCACACCATACCATTATGCACAACTTTTATATTAATGTAGCTATCCATTCAATATATTATCCAATAATGTGAACCTTGTTATTTCTTTAGTCTATAAAGGGATCTATAAACTATAGAGTTTCGTTATAATTAATTGAGCATTATTGCTAAATTTCAAATTAAGAAGACGCCATGATTCATCAAACCCATAAAGAAATACAAAAGGGTCAATGATAAATGTTCGAACGAATCAGTCTACCCAAGAGCCATTTTTCTGATATTTTATTAAAATTCATAAACATATACACTTTCTCTATTCCAGAACAGTTTTTATAGCACAAACTCTAATATTTCGATACTTCGAAACGACTTGTTTAAGTCCTATAATTTGAAACGTATTGGATGTGTTAAAGGGGCGGATTGTATCAAGTGGGGGTGTGGGGTGGGGTGGGGTGGGGGTTGGGGGGAGCAACCGCACCCTATGAAAACAATAGAAACAAGTACCGTAGTAATTTTCTCAATTTTAAACATGTCATTTGAGTTTTTTTGTACGATCCATGTTATTTACGTTGCGTGATGATATTATACTTTTAAATAGTGTAACTCTTTAGTAAATAATTTTGCTCCTGAGTGTAGTATATACTGCGAAGAAAGTGAATCAAAACTGAACCGAATATTCTAACAGATAGACAAGAACCCACGTAGCGATACAGATCACAAACACTTTTTTTTTTATAACAAATCACAGACTTGGTTGACTTGAGTACATATTATTATGACGTATTCTATGATTCGAATATTCCATTAATAGCCACAAGAATAAAAAACCTTAATGTATTAATTGTTCATCTCATATGTCATTTAATTTATTGACGAAGAGTGATACGGTTGCACCGATGTTAGTTACGTGCAAGAGAGTTAGTTTTATTCACTCGAGTCCTTGACATATATGTTTTTGTTCCAACCGTAAATCGTATCATATAATTTTATCCCATTTGTTGATCTAAACATTTTTTTTTTCGAATAGTCTGCATTATATTACGACATGATGAATTATTAAATAACAAACTTGTCATAACTCAAGTATGCACACTCGATTATAGTATGAATTTACAAATTTTTGTAGAGGCAACAAAGAAAAAATGAGTGAGCCTATAGAAAAAAAATAATCAGATAGTGCATCAGAGCATTTACATTGAGAGTTTCAGTTTCTCAACAATTAAAAAATAAAAAATAATGAAAAAATTAGAGAGATAATTAAAATCGGTTCTAAATCTAGAATTTTTTTTTAATTCTTTGAGAAATTTATTTAATATATGTATTAATATGATTGGTTCAAGTGTTTTTTATGATTTAAAATTTAAATAACAAATTCAATTTTATTTAAATCATTAAAATATTATATTTGAGAAACTTGAGGAATTTTTAACATGAAGATGCTTTTAGTAATCATTTTTTATCCAACAGATGCCAAATTATCATTAGAGTCGCGTAAATTAAAGTCTAGGTGCTCTGTTAAGTAGCAATAAAAATCCTATACTGAAAAGTATTTTTTATAAGTTACAAATCAAGTAATAAAGCTGGATAAATAAATAAAGGATCCTGATTTTTTTTTAAAACTTTTTAAAAGTCAACTTGATCGGCTGTGAAAGTTAGGGTCAGAGATTTGTGCATCTTCGTGCATAGACAAAACGCATGCACGAGCTCACACGATCCTGTTTTTTTTTTTTTTTCCCTTTATAAGCTAAAAAATCAATTGTTTTTCCTAATTTATCAAAGCTAAGATTAATACAAAAAAGGTAATTCCATAATTTCTGTTACAACTAAGTAATCAAGAGCCATTAGATCTTTGACCGCTAAAAAATGTATGGGTTGATTAATGCTTTATAATTCCATTCCATATAATCAATTAGACTATAGCTTACCCTATGAAATGGAATGGAATTAACGAAAAGATTTATTTATATAAAACTATGTTTAATATGCTATTCTTTTTTTTGTAACTATTTAAAGATGAGGAATATCTCTGAGTTATTCTTGTTTACTTTAAAATAAGATGGATTTGACTGAATATGACTCTTTTTACAAAATATGTCTAAGAAGAATACTCTAATTTACAAATATGACAAAAATAAATAAATAAATAAAATTTAAGAAGAAAAATAACAAAAAAAGTTAAATCTCACTTGTAAGCGCGCATCTGAGGCAGGCATACCCCACAGTGTATGCCTCTATATAAACTGGAGTCTGTTTACTCCTTTGTATTCAGCTCTGAATCTGATTCCATTTCCACATCAGATCCTTCTCTCTATTCAGATCCGCAGATTTCTTCTTATAGGTTTGTCTCCATCGATTGATTTTTTTCTGTTTTTTTTTGGTTTTTGTTCAAGTTTGAATTTTGTTTATTCTTCCGTGGTTATTCGGCCAGTCTTTTCGACTTCCCGGTTCCATCGGCGAGATTTGTGTCAGTCTTCAACAGATTTTGCATCTTTTTTTTTTTAAGAAAAAACGTTCCTTGATCTGATGATTAGAGAAGAAGTCAGAAAGCGTGGGCTAGTGAAGATCGATTGATCGGCGATCATGGCGGGTCGGAACATAGAGAAGATGGCATCAATTGATGCGCAGCTTCGGCAACTGGTTCCTGCTAAAGTGAGTGAAGACGATAAGCTTGTTGAGTACGATGCTCTTCTCCTCGATCGCTTTCTCGACATTCTCCAGGATTTACACGGAGAGGATCTCCGTGAAACGGTAACAAATCCTTCTTCTTCTTTTTTTGTTTTAATCATCTGATTGACCTTTCGATTGAATCGATACCCATTTGCTAGAAATCGCAAAAGTTTCAAACTTTTATCTCATTTTCGTTTCGATTATGATGGATTTGAGTAGAGACGTCGAATCAGATGAATTGCCTTGTTAGTTATGAATACGAATTTTTGTTGGTTTAATTATGTTTAGATTCATAGGGCAAGTTGGTAAAGTGATCTTATTGCACAGGTTCAAGAGCTATACGAGCTTTCTGCTGAGTATGAAGGGAAACGTGAGCCTAAGAAGCTCGAGGAGCTAGGGAATGTCCTTACGAGTTTGGATCCTGGTGACTCCATTGTTATCTCCAAGGCTTTCTCCCACATGCTTAACTTAGCCAACTTGGCTGAGGAGGTGCAGATTGCTTACCGCCGCAGGATCAAGAAGCTCAAGAAGGGTGATTTCGTTGACGAGAGCTCTGCAACTACTGAATCCGATATCGAAGAGACTTTCAAGAGACTCGTTTCGGATCTTGGTAAGTCTCCTGAAGAGATCTTTGATGCCCTGAAGAATCAGACTGTTGATCTGGTTTTGACCGCTCATCCTACTCAATCTGTGCGTAGATCGTTGCTTCAGAAGCATGGGAGGTTAGGTTTTTTTACTTCCCCTGGATCTTTTGTTCTGTTTGCTGAAGAGAGTGAGACAACTCTTTTCGCTTGTGTACTGACCTTAAACGCTTTCTCAGGATAAGGGACTGTCTAGCTCAATTGTATGCAAAGGATATTACTCCAGATGACAAGCAGGAGCTAGATGAATCTCTGCAAAGAGAGGTAAGTTACTAAACCTCACCGGATTGTAACATGTTGATTTGATATTATCCTCAGAAATAATGGAAAGATTGGCCTTTTAAAACGCTCCCGTGTTGTTTAGATTCAAGCTGCATTCCGCACAGATGAGATTAGAAGAACACCTCCGACCCCACAAGATGAAATGAGAGCTGGAATGAGCTATTTCCACGAGACAATCTGGAACGGTGTCCCCAAGTTCTTGCGCCGTGTGGACACAGCTCTGAAAAACATTGGGATTGATGAACGTGTCCCTTACAATGCCCCATTGATTCAGTTCTCTTCATGGATGGGCGGTGATCGTGATGGTACATGCGTTTTTCGCAATACTACTGACAAAAGAATCTCTCTCTCTTGTTTCCTCTTGTTCAACCTCTAATCGACTTACCTGAATTTCAGGTAATCCGAGGGTCACACCTGAGGTCACTAGAGATGTGTGCTTGTTGGCTAGGATGATGGCTGCCAATCTCTACTACAACCAAATCGAGAATCTGATGTTTGAGGTTTTAATCTCTTTTGAATCTCCTCATTTTCCGGTTTTCCTTCAAGAAGATTCTCTTGATTCATTCATTTTTCTTATTGGCAGTTGTCGATGTGGCGTTGCACTGATGAGTTCCGTGCGAAGGCTGACGAAATCCACAGGAACTCAAGGAAAGATGCTGCAAAACATTACATAGGTTAGAAGCAGAAAACCTTCTTTGGAGATACAATGGTATTTCTTTTGCATTCTTAAGTTATATTTTTAACTCAATGCAGAATTCTGGAAGACAATTCCTCCAACTGAGCCATATCGTGTGATTCTTGGTGATGTGAGGGATAAACTGTATCACACACGTGAGCGCTCTCGTCAATTGCTGAGTAACGGAATCTCGGACATCCCCGAAGAAGCGACTTTCACCAATGTGGAACAGGTAAGCAACCTTGATACTCTGAACATTGTTTCTTTATTAAATTGTTGCCTGATTCTTACACTCTGTTAGTTCTTGCCATTAGCTTTTCTATTATTTCCCAGCCTGAAACTTGTCCCCTCGTAATATTCAGGGAATTCAATTTGTGTTTACTGTTCTTTGTTCCGTTTATGCAGTTCTTGGAGCCTCTTGAGCTCTGTTACCGATCACTATGTTCATGTGGTGACCGCCCAATAGCTGATGGAAGCCTTCTTGATTTCTTAAGGCAAGTCTCTACCTTTGGACTCTCCCTTGTGAGGCTTGACATTAGGCAAGAGTCTGAACGCCACACCGATGTCTTGGATGCTATCACCAAGCACTTAGACATCGGTTCCTCCTATAGAGACTGGTCTGAAGAAGGCCGACAGGAATGGCTTCTGGCTGAACTAAGCGGCAAACGTCCACTTTTCGGACCTGATCTTCCAAAAACCGAAGAAATTGCTGATGTCCTTGACACATTCAAAGTCATATCCGAGCTGCCTTCAGATTGCTTTGGAGCTTACATTATCTCTATGGCAACTTCACCCAGTGATGTGCTTGCGGTTGAGCTTTTACAGCGCGAATGCCACGTGAAAAATCCACTTAGAGTTGTTCCACTCTTTGAGAAGCTAGCTGATCTCGAAGCAGCTCCTGCCGCTGTTTCAAGACTCTTTTCTTTGGACTGGTACAAAAACCGTATTAACGGTAAACAAGAGGTCATGATCGGTTACTCAGACTCAGGTAAAGACGCTGGGCGTCTCTCAGCTGCTTGGGAACTATACAAAGCTCAAGAAGAGCTTGTAAAGGTTGCTAAGCAATATGGAGTGAAGCTAACCATGTTCCATGGCCGTGGTGGCACTGTCGGAAGAGGAGGTGGTCCCACCCATCTTGCTATATTGTCTCAGCCACCGGATACAGTTAATGGCTCACTCCGAGTCACGGTTCAGGGTGAAGTCATTGAGCAATCATTTGGAGAGGAACACTTATGCTTTAGAACACTTCAGCGTTTCACAGCTGCTACTCTTGAGCACGGAATGAACCCTCCGGTTTCACCAAAACCTGAGTGGCGTGCTTTGCTAGATGAAATGGCGGTTGTTGCAACTGAGGAATACCGATCTGTCGTTTTCCAAGAACCTCGATTTGTCGAGTACTTCCGCCTCGTAAGTATTCATTCATTCACACTAATCCCAAATTCAACCAAGTTTTATATTTTGAAGTACCTTAACCGTTGGTTTGGTTTGTAGGCTACACCTGAGCTGGAGTATGGACGTATGAACATCGGAAGCAGACCATCAAAGCGAAAACCGAGCGGCGGGATTGAATCTCTCCGTGCAATCCCATGGATCTTTGCTTGGACACAAACAAGATTCCATCTTCCTGTATGGTTAGGTTTCGGAGCAGCTTTCAGGTTTGCAATCAAGAAGGATGTGAGGAACCTCCACATGCTGCAAGATATGTACAAACACTGGCCCTTCTTCCGAGTCACCATCGATCTTATTGAAATGGTGTTCGCCAAGGGAGACCCCGGGATCGCTGCTTTGTACGACAAACTTCTTGTCTCAGAAGACTTATGGGCCTTTGGAGAGAAACTCAGAACCAACTTTGAAGAAACCAAGAACCTCGTCCTCCAGGTATATATAAATATAAACAGAGTCCTCTGTTTCGTAATCTTTTTTAAGATTTTTACATGCAGTAACCAATAAGATCCCGCTATTGCAGACTGCTGGACACAGAGACCTTCTTGAAGGAGACCCTTATTTGAAACAGAGACTTAGGCTGCGTGACTCTTACATTACGACTCTTAACGTTTGCCAAGCCTACACATTGAAGAGGATCCGTGATCCAAACTACAATGTGACTCTGCGACCACACATTTCCAAGGAGATCATGCAATCAAGCAAATCAGCACAAGAGCTCGTAACGCTTAACCCAACGAGTGAGTACGCGCCTGGACTTGAAGACACACTCATCTTAACCATGAAGGGTATTGCCGCAGGATTGCAAAACACCGGTTAAGTGAGTGAGTGAGAGAAAACAAAACTTTGAATCTCTCTTTTTATCCGCCCTTTTTTAATAATCGCTCTTTTTTAGAATCGAAAATAATAAGTTATTACGGTCGGATTACAGTTTACTTCATGTATCCACCGTTAAAAGTTTTAATCTTCCCATTGTATGAATCTAAACACTGCTCTGTTTCTGGAAGTGGAGAAAAAAACAGAGACAATGAATCTTAAATGTTAGTATCTTCTTTGTCTTTTTGTTTCTGCTCTCTGTCCCACAATACCAGAATCATTTACAGTTGTTGATGTGTTTCCATGACACGTGTAATTACACGTCGTCTAAAGTCTGAAGGTGGTCCCTGAAACGGCAGGCCATGTTTAATCGAACTAGGCCGTTAAAGACGGGAGGTGCGTCGATGAAACGACACGGTTTTTTATTCTGTTTAAAACACACGGCACGTATTTCGTCTTCATGTATGGCATACAGTTCCCACTCTACGCTGAGGTGAGGAGCGAGTGTCAATCACGCGTCCTTGTTGAGAGTAAAACAATAGACAAAGAGTGGGAAGAATCTACAAAGTTGTTACTAATTGACGTTTGGATTCAATTAGAATCTTCATCAACAATAATAATAATAAAAAACAGTTATTTTAAGAGGAACAGAATACGCACATTTGGCTTGTATTGTGTGTGTTGCAAGCAAAATCACCATCTAATTATTGCCATATTAATAACCATCACTTTTTTTTTTTTTTGTATATGACAATGTTCAATAAGTTAATACGATTCATCTATGTCAATAAAACGGTAATGCAGTAATATTTTACTGGAAGAAATAATTTTTATTGATGGCAAAAATGTTTTTGGCAACATGGTTGAATGGCTCTCTCTCTATCTCTCTCTTTATTTTATATGGTTTCATCACCTAAGTAACCAAAATTTTCTCTATGTACCCATGACTAATCTCTCTTTCAATTCCTAAACCTGACAAGAGCAATGAATGAATCAAATCAGAAGTGATTCTCTAAACCTAAAGGCCTAAGTCTAATAGATAATTGACAAGTTTTCCTCTTTTTTTTTTTTTTATGAACAGAGTAACGTGTTTGAGTTTGCTAAAGGCCATAGTGCCTCACTGAATTCTCCAGTGCTTCCTTGCTTGGGCACACAATCTCCTTTATCCGAATCCCAAGTTTGTAAATCTTGAATGTTGGCACAACTCTCACTTTCTCTACATCAGCCACTGCACGACATTTATCGATCTCCACCTATTGAAACATTAATCACAATAAGTTTACTTGTTCTCTGGTTACATGAACAGATGTTTTAAAGTTTTGTTTTCTTTTCACCTTGAGGAAGTGCAGAGATGGGTAACGGATACAGAGCGCGTCCATGAAAACAGATATCTCCTTGCATTGTTGATCATAGCCTCTAAAAAAGTGTACAATCGAAACTCCTGCCATTTGAAGTATACTACAATAAGTTAAAAGGATAGTTCTGTGACTGTAAAGAGCAGACAAGTTTAATAGTGACTAACCAGGTCGGGTCAATGCAGCTTTAAACTCTTCAAGACTAGAAATTTCCTCAACTTCTCCTCCAAATTCCATGTTTAGAACTACTTCTCCACGAGATTTCTTCAATGCAACTTGAGCGTGAAACAAAGATTCAGCAATATCTTTGTCATAAGATAGTTCCTTTCTTAAGGTTTCGTAATCACTCACTGCTTCAGCCCATCTTTCCAGCTACAGTTTCATAGGAAGAAGCTAAGAACACGTGGAAAGAAAGCCAAGAGAAAGTCATACGATATTAGATTTTACCTTGCTGTATGATGCAGCCCTTTGACGAAGTGGCTTTGTGTAACCAGGTAGAATGAGCAATGCATGGTTACAATCTTCAATTGAGCTCTCCCACATCCCAACTTTAATAAAACAATCTGCTCTGTGACATAACAGAGTAGCATTGGATGGATCAAACTTAAGGGCTTCTCCATAAGCTGAGCTTGCTTCAGTGTATCTTTCTGATTCATAAAGATCGTTACCGCGATCACGCGCCTTAGCAATCAATCTTACATTTCTATACAATGTTTCAACTTCACTATTTCGTGGATCAATCTCTGAAGCTTTCTCTGCAGCTGTAAGTGCATTTTCAAACCTGCAAGAATTCGTCATCTGCTCTTTACTCTTTGTATCCATGATGAACATAACAATAAACCAATAATCAATCAACATGTCTAAAACTCTCACCTTCCTAAAGCCAGCTCCATTTGGGATTTGACAAAAGATGTGTAAGCTTCACAGGTCATGTCGCAAAACCGAGTCTGTGCATAAGTGGCTGGGAATGGTTCTACTTTGGGGACAAATGCTAGTGTTGTTTGAGCATCATCAATCCGTAGGAGTTTCAGTAGTGCTTCAACTTTACATAAAGTTAGCTGCAGATTTGAGATATGTAAAATATTTTATAAAAAATCGTTTGATTCTGATTCTTTATAAGGTAACGCAAAATTAATGCAAGAATGTTTGTTGTTTACCTGAGGAGACAAATCGGCTCCAGACGACATAGCTGCAGTTACTTGTGCCAAAACAACATTCCAATCACCTTGTCTTCGGGCAAAAGTGCATTTGGTCAAGTGTTTATCTACTAGCTCAAGCACCTTCACCACCGTGGGATCTGATGGTTCCCCCACGGAAAAAAAGTGCTTCCCCGCATTATCGACCTGGCCTAATCTGTAAAAGACTCAAAAATGATTAGAAGAACTCCTCCTTTCTCCATCAAGAATCTATAAGAAATTCAGTTTACCTAAGAAGCAACGTGGCTAAACGGTGATGAGCTCTTGCAAAATTTGGATTCAATTTAATAGCTTCTTGGCACTCAATCACAGCTTCCCCAATCTGACCCAAAGCCGACAACGCAGCTGCTCGATTGCTATGGTAAGCCGCATTACTCGGTGAGAGCTCTACTGCTCGATCGTATAACTTCAAAGCCTCGGTGAAACAACCTTTGTTGAACATTTCGTTTCCGATTCTCTTTACTTCCTCTGGATTCGAACTGGTCATCGCTTTCTTCCAGAGTGTATCTGCGTCTGCGTCTGGGCCACCGCTAGAGCTAGCGACGGTTAATGTCAAAGCAGAGGAATAAGCGGGAGTGGCAGGAGAGGAGTTGCTTCCTCGGATGATGCTACCGTATCCATAAGAATGCGAACGCGAACCTGGTCCAAGAACCATGCTTCTCTGAATCCCCTGAGTCATGCCTGTGATTTGGACCTTCCCGGATGGGAAAAGGTTTCCGGCCGGAACTATTTTGACCGGCTGTTGCGGCGCAGGAGAGCTTTTACCTGGTGGTTTTGTTGTTCGTGAAGACGACTCCGACGAAGCAGCGCCCCGACCTGGTCTCTGATTCCCACTCCCGGTCTTCGGGCTGCTACACCCAGATTGTAAGCCGGAGGGACTGCTAGACCCAGATTGTGCGGCGGCGGAGGAAACGCTGGACTTGGAGGGAGCGGTGTTCTTAGAAGGTTGAGTCGCGGCGGAGGGAGCGGTGGACTTGGAAGATTGCACGGCGGAGCTACCGCTGGACTTCAATTGAACGCCGGCGAGATTGATGGACGCAGATTGAGCGGCGGAGGTATTTGACCGGCCGGAATCGGTTTTGCTTGTAACCGGAGAATGTCCAGCACGACCCGTAACCGATTCAGACGAGCTAGAACTGCAACTACTAGTGGTTGGCGTCGAGGTGAGTCCACTCGGCCGAGTCTGAAGCGGAGTAGTTGGTGATCCAAGATCGCCGTTAACAGTGTCTGGCTTATTATCGACGACGGTGTCAGGCTCCGGTACATGTTTATTGGGCTTCGACATTGTGTCTCTGCGAGATTACGAAAATAGATAGCCGGAAATGATCGCCTGAATCCCCAAATTTCCCAAGCGTTTTCTCCCCGGAGAGGAATTAAGAGCAACGACCGTCGATGGCTGAATGAGATAGAAACGAGGGAGAAGATAAAAGTAGGATCAGATATTCTGAACAATGCATCAACGGGAGTGGAGAGAGGAGGGAAAGATGGTGATCTTGCGATGCGAAGGAGTGAAGCAAAAGAATGAATGCGATTGTGTTTTCTAGAGAGAGAAAATAGTTTTCTCAAAAACAAACAAAAAAGTTTCAGAGAAGAATAGAAGAGAGGAAGGAGACGAAGAGCGAGTGAGAAAACAAAAATTAATAATTTAAAATGATGTATGTCAATTTATTAAATTTTATTTACCTCGACTTGCCCCCAAAAAGTGAATTGTTTTCTCAACTGTTCTCTTTTCTTCCGCTGAAAGTTGTGGAAGTCATCCTAAAAGTGTAAAATCAAGAATAACTAATTCAAAAAAAAAAAATGTTTTTATACCGTATGGCTAAACTTAATTATATGTTTTTGAGGAATATAAATTGTGCCTTTTTATCATTGATTTTCACCAGATTTTGCCTAGTCAAATGAAAACTAATGTCATAATGATCTAAACTTTAGCGATTTTAGGATATCTAATTTAGGATTAGTTTTAGCTATTTTAATATTCAAATCCAGAGTCTTGACTGAATCCTTCTCGTGGATTGCGCTTCGACAATCTCCACGCAATACTGTACTATACTTACTTACACATAAATCACACTTATAGGCTCAGACTATATTTTACACGAATTATCGAAAATAGTATTTTCTTAAATGTTGACAAAAAATAGGCTCTCCCTTCTTCACCTGGCTGTTTCACCTTCACGAGACAGATTTCATTTTTTATTTCTCTTTCTCAATTTCGAAGGAATGTCTTATCATCAGAAGAATAATTATTAAATAAAAAAGAATAAATAAATTTATTTAATGATCTGCTAACTTGGCTTTCTTTCGATACACTTGTCTCGTTTTTACTCTGTACTTTGGCACTTGCAATATTTGAATTACCACACATTTTTGTCAACTATTTTACCACACTTCTGTGTAGCTCTACATATATACTTCTGTTATATACACAATACATGTATAGATTGTAAATGTTTTACTACATTATTAAAATATCGACTAATTCTTTCTTCACAAGGCTCGTTTTGGTCTATTTTAACGTGAAACACAATGGTTGATGGTCTAATAAATTTAATTATTTGATCTTATTGATTGACACTTGGGGCCAAACTCCGAGTAAAGAATTCACAACATAAAAATACGTGCGTGCAGACATATATGTCTGTATTATGTGTTTCCTAGAATCCTATATATATATAATTTGCGGCTATTACATGCGTAAAAATAAATGCAAATACAATACTTTAGATAAATATAAGACCATGAATATTAACTTGGTTGGTAGGTTCATGGACCTACTTCTAATTCGATAATGGTGGTTGTATTTAATATGTCTAGATTTTGTAGTAAGTAGGTAAGTACGCACTTAATTCTTTAATAAAAAGGTACGCACTTAATTGGCTAAGATAATATTCCATCTATTTCAAATTATATGATGTTTTAGTAAAATACATATCTATCAAAACATTTTACACGAAAGGACATAAATTAGTCATACTTTTTGCATTAACACTTTACATTTAGATTACTAATTACTTTTAAACAATAAAATAACGTTAATAGCATCATTTCAAAATGAAACAGAATAAAATGTATATTTGACGTTTCATAAATTTGAAAATATCTGCGTATAATTAAGTAAAAACATGTGATGTAATATGTGTGTATGTAAAGTGATTTGTGATATTAACATAAGTTCATTAATTAATTTGAGAAAACTGAAATTAAAAGTTGTTTATTCTACAAACTTTATTTTGAAGTTTTTAAAATACAAATTTTCAAACAGAGATGACATAAACAAACAACTAATATGTTAATAGCAATAGTGTTTATTATTTTTGGTTTGTAAACATGCGTTGCATCAAACAAATTTAATGGTGTTTATTCTAATGACTTAGGCTTCGAATGGGAGAAACAGATAAAGCGGTGCGGATCAAGTGGTTAAACGGATCAAACAGATAAAGTGCAGATTAAATTTATCGGGAAACAGAATAAATCTAAATACATGTGAATGAGAACCATTTTTTATACGTTTTTAAAACATAAATTTTAAACGAGAAATTAAATAGTAAAAACGGATTAAACGGATCAATCCACTCGAAAACTACTCCCCCATTCACATCCTTAATCACCCATATCTCATTTGGTGTGTTCAAAATTACCTTATGCAATCTGATGGTTTTTTAGTCAAACCATGACGTACGTTTGAATCCTAGATTAATCATCACATGTCTCTGGTTTACGTAGATACGAGGGCGTGGCAGAAAGTACGTGTACGTATTAAAATGTTTTTCTTTCACCTTTTAATACAATCAATTTTTTTTTTTCAAATATGAAAACTTTGTTTTTAAAGAAGATGTTCCAAAAGAATGACGATAATTTTATTTCTGACAGCAGACGACCGACCATTTAATGGTGTTTTCTTTTTGTTAATGCATAATTTAGTGACGATTCTTTCTTCTTAATGCATAATCTAGGCAGCAGAGAAATTCCATGTTTTCTCTCCCTTTTTCTTAATATAATAAACCAAAAAAAAAAGAAGGATACAAAATTAAGAAGAAAAAGATAGCGAATGTGTGAAGGATGGGTTCTTTATTTTTCGTTTTTATGTTCTTATGGGTTTTGACAGCTTTGAACATGTTTACACGAAGATAGTAAGATTCCAACTTTTTGTTGGGTAATAGACCCCATTTTAGATTTCTCGCAGTCGCAGACCCAAGAAAAGTTTTTATTTTCCAATCAATATGATCTCAAAGTTCTGACAAAAAAGAAAAAAATATGATATAAAAGAAAAGAGACCCTACACGGCTACACGTATAACTAACATATATGGCTATCTGTCGATGCACGTAACTTCGCATCAAATAAGCCTTAAGCCCTATTGCTATTGTCAAATATTGACATATTTTTTATAATCATATAGAACAATCTATTAATTTTCTAATCTCTTAATATCCGTTGTTTTCCCTCTTTCCTCTAACTTAAGCCCTTAATATTAACATAAAGAGAAATTAATTTTCTTTTATTGTACACAACCAAAATAAGTTATGGGAAAAAAGCTTGATCGATTCACACGGACACTGTAACGGTTTTTCCCTTTCCTCATCGATAATGCGAGATCGAAATTGCAATTAGTTCAATCTTATACTTGTACAACAAGGAATCACCCAAAGCTTGGATTTACACAAAAATTACTAACCCTAGTTTTTAAAAACCCTAAAGCCGTTTAAGCGAAGGATCAACTCTGGTCGCTTTTCTGGCATCGCCACCGAAAGAACCGAGCAGAGTAAGTTAAAAAACCAAAGTCTTGCTCAATCTGTGCGAAGCAACTTCATTGGCGGATGTGTCGCCTCGGATCTTCGACCATCAAAGGAGACATATAAGAGGTAAGATCACTCATCATCCGATGGCAAAGTCGGGCTCTTTGAGCAGCTCTCTAGCTTGTGAAGTTCCAACATCCTTTTCTCTGGGTTACAAAGGCCTGCACCAGTAACATATTCAATCCGAATTGTGATCAATTCTTGTAGAAATGTTTATGCAAAGCGACTCTGGATGCATTCCTAAAGCCCGGGACGAGGAAAATGTGAATATCGAACCTGAGCATTTTGGTATATCCCAAACAGCAATGGAGTACGGTGAGCACTCTGGTTCACAAAGGGTGTGATGATTCTCGTGGTTGACGTTCATTGCCAGCATCCACGCACCTATTGTCACGTCCTCGTTGCTAAACATCCTGAAACTGAAGTTTGAAAATATCTCTCTTTACTAAACAAAAAGTTTTAACAGGTAAAAGACTCTGATCTGTATCAATGAATAGAGATCTCTTAAAGAGCGAAGCCGAAGTCCTAATCGAAGTATACGACTCATGGAGACTTCAAAAAAGAATAAAATAGCTTGCCTGTTGTTCTTGAGGGCAACCAAACTTGTGACAACATCAGCAGAAAGAGCATATATGGGGCCGTAGGCATGAAGAAAGTACTCTTTCCCCAGCAGATCTGCCAAAGGTTCATACCTGCTCGATTTCCAGCGATTTTCAGGTATATTGAACCACAAGAGATTATTAAGTGTTACAAATCTGATCCTATCTCCAACTTTCTCAAAAAAGAGAAGCACGATTCACGTGTTCTGTTAGTTTTTCATTCTAGTTTTGTCCTGTCCTTACCATTTGAGCTTTGGATCTGTGAAAACGGGACCTTTTTTCAGGCATCCAAGGTATGTCTGTGAGTGACTCCGCTCTTTAGCCAACAGCAAAGACAACCGATCTACAACGAAAATAACAAACAGATAAAATTCAAAACTTTCCCCAAGACACAAAATAATATGCAGAATCAGAGAATATTATCGTTACCTGGCCTCAAATATATATCATCATCAGCTTTGACATAGAATTCTGAATCATAAAGGGCGTATGCAGCTTTGAAGAAAGCCAAACTATACAACAACAAAAAAAGACCATGGATCAGAGTTTTTCGTGTTATGTGTCAAAATAAGATGTGAATGGAGAAGTGTTACTCTCTAACTAACGTTTTGTATGGGAGCTTACTGTACTCCTCCTCGATATCGAGCAGTATAAAGTCATCGTACTCTGCGATCTCCCTTCTAAGCTCAGCCATTTTCGCCTCATCTTTGGTTTTGCCTATGATAAACCTGATGGCCAATCCTGTTGATTCTTCCAAGCTACAAGGGAGCAGTGGTTTTCAGTGAAAGTCTCAAGAATCATGAAAGCATTGAAGCTAACGCCTCAGAGATCATGAGTGTAATTCAGAAGAATGCTATATTCAGCTTCATTGGTTCCATATCTTTCAGGTTTTAAGATTATGATCAGTGACCAGATTCCGATCTAGGAAATGCTATTTAAAATCCAGATCAAACCAATTTTAGATGATGCAATAGTTCAACCCTTCTGACAAATTGATTCCAGAGAACCCTAAAGCTAGCAGTATAACAAGGAACAATGGCAGAAGAATTCAATCAATTTGAGATTTGAGAGAAGATGAATCAGCACCGTCGAAGCCCTGCTGGATCGGACGGCATCCATGTGTTCCTGAGCGCTCTTCTCCGGCCAGCTGAACCGAATCCGGTCTGAATACCGACGAATCCCATCACCTTGTGCCTCTTCACTCCGCCGCTAACGCCATTTCCAGCGACGTCCCAGACGATCCGTACCGTCTTCGGAGGGGAGTTCGTGAGGCAGGTCCGGCCGGATAACCGGAGACCCGGGAAAATAATCGCGGATAGTCCGAAGAGGAAACCGGTGACCCCGATAGCAAGAGCGGTGAAGACGATGAAAGCCGTCGATCGGCGCGCGGAGAGTGATGGCCGCACGTGAAACAGCTTTGGAGAAGATGGCATGGTTTGTAACGGACCAACTAACGGATCCACTTTTTCGGAAGTTCTCAAGCTTTCGTTAACGGTCGTTAATGGCGATTACGGGTTTGCTGCTTCTCAGATCAGGTGGATCCAATTTTCCGGATTCCGATCCTTTTCAAGATGCACGAATTTTATGTGTATATAACTTAAGTTATGAATAAACAATTTTGGAACATTAATGATAACATTAGTTAAGTTAGGCAGGTAATTTGACCAAATTAAAAAGACCAATTTTAAGAAAATTAAAACAAAAATTAGTCATTAATTATATCAATGGAAAACATCTACCAAATCAGAAAAGCATTCATGGTGAAAGCGTTTTTGGTCTGGTAATTAATAAAAGGGTTACAAGTTTCTAGATCAAGAATATGAGATTCATTTTCTAAAATATGCAAATACTAGCTTATGTTTGATTTATAAAAATTCTAGCATTACTTATTTTGTTTTTATTAACTTTCAACAAAGATTTCAGATTTTCCACCATAATATTTTAAGCGTGATTAAAAAGAAAGAACTGAATCTGTGTCCACATGAGATTGTCGAGAATGTCTTAATCATACGATGATATATAAGAAGGGTGATTGGTAGGAGCTGTGACTTTAGAATTTTATTTAAGATTTTGACTCTAAAAATTTTGAAAGCTGTGACTTTAAAAAAAATGAAAGCCTAATTTTGTTAGCTTTAATAAGCTTTAAAGACTTTAAAAAAAATTAAAAGTCTCTAAAGCTCTTAAAACCTAAACACCAATCGGCCCAACATCTCCCAACGAAAGCTAACTTGGTTCTCTTCAACTCCAATCAACAATGTTTGGGACTTTTTTTTTTATCTAAATAAGTTATTTTCCATTCTATAAACACAAGACCAAAAAGTGACAAGAAGATAGAGTGGAAAAAGCGGTCATAGTTTGTACCTAGTTTAATATTAATCCGAATCTTCAGAGCTATCAGAGTCAAGTTGTTCATCAACACAGAGCAACATCTCATCACTAACATTATTTACTACTGCGACTACTCCTACACCACTAACTTGCCTTTCTTCTTCTAAAGCTGCTGAGGAAGAAGAAGCTCTTCTCCTCACTTCTTCTTCTTCTGAAAACTTCGACAGCTCTTCTTCTCCCATGGAGACGTTTGTTGTCTTTGGCCTGTCGGCGCCATTGCTGTCTCGCGTTGGGTTCTCTGTTACTGAAGTTGGTTCTATTTGGTTGGTTCCAAGTGGCAATGGTAAGCCTGGGGGTGGTTCATCATCTGATCCTTCTGGAACCATCTGATCACAGCTCTCAAGTTGACTAGTTATGGCAAGCCCGCGTTTGTCTAGACCTGGTTCTAGATCTGCTTCTTTGTTCAATGGGTTATTGCGATATTTAGCAACACAAACGCCTGTGCAGAAGCGGGAATGCGATGAAGTGGGCTGTAACTAGAGAGAGAGAGAGAGAGAGGGTTTACCTTTCATAGTATTGGGTTTTGTGCACTCGTATAGTGTTTTCTTGAGCAGAATTGTTCCAGGGAACACCATCAAGTTTAATCTTTTGAGAGCATCCCGCTCTTCATCGTCCATGGATTTGAAGCCAAAACCTTCAGTCCAAGTTTCCACTAAACTTGGCAACGCAGCTACCACAAGCTTCTCCACTTTGAGAGACATAAGCATCTGCAGTCAAAACCAACGAATTTATCAGAAATCAGAGTATGAGAAAGTTACGAGTTTAACCTATGATAGCCTAGGAATCAAGAGAGAAATGGAAGAAAGATCATACGAGCTAAGAGATAATTATTAATTAAGTGCAATTATAAAGGTCAGCATATGACTGCTGTGCGTCTATCATTGTACATTATGCACATTCTTAATATTGTACCTCTTCGATGGCAGTCACGAGAATTCTGCACATCCCCTGACGACGATACTTGCTGCAGGTAGCTACAAGAGGCATCTCTGCAACAGTCACTCCATGCACCCTGGAGACAGTAAAATGGGTTTTCATATGTAACACATTCCGGTGTATGGAAGTGAAAGAATAGTTCTAAGTATCCATTTGCCAGTAGTGTCAAATATCTGTTTTGTTCAGATGATATAAACGTATACACAAAAGAGCTTCATGCGTTGCCTGGAGGATTCTAAAACACATACCAAACATGTGATAGCCACGAAATTACATTTTCTTGTAGCTGTGAAGTCGAATTTATTCATACCAACCTGATGGATGCTACTGAGATCATCACATCGTTCTTTTCCACAACCACTGTGTAAAATCCATCAAAGTCTAAGCGGGAAAATTTTGACCTTCAAGTGCAACAAAAGATTAAAAAAAAAAAGACGGACGTTAGATATGAAAAGCAGAAATGAAGGTCCAAATTTAACACACAGAAACCAAAGCGTGCAAGCTAATGACATAAGGACGTTACCCCCAGTTGTATAGCACATGAGGTATCATGTCAATACCAGTTCTTGCATCTACCATAGACTGAAAGCATTCCTCCATAATTGATAGAGCAACAGCTAATTTCGAGTTGCATTCAGCCTTCAGAGCCAACCTTCGAGCTGAATGAACCTTTCCATCTTCTTGAAAACATTTCAAAATTGTCCAAGACAGACCATCAGCATTAGGATTAGTGACCCCAACACGAGAACTGAGACCAGCGTGCACCTGCATTACAGCTACTTATTAAGAAACTAGATAGTTGCTAAGTAGCTGTAACAACTTTTATTGTTATATGTCAAAGAGCCCAAGAACAGCGAGAAAGATATCAATTTTCAATGTAAATCTAAAAAGTACTTGGAAGGACAAAAGTTATTTACTATACACACTACTATGTTAAGTCACAGAATCTAGGCATGAGTAATACCTTCTCGCAATTTTTACCACAAAAGTAGGTTTCTGGAAAAGGTTCTCTGCGTTTACTTATCTCTTGCAGACATACTCCATGATCTGATAACATAAGTAACAGTTATCAGCCCTACTGGACTTCCAGTCAAAATAAGTGGTTTTGCAAAGAATCAATTACTAAAGAAAGGAAAACTGGAGAAGAGCTGAGCCTGGATAAACCAACAATGCAACGGTAACTGATGAACAGTGACATCAATCATGACAACATCTCAGTGCGACATGATCGAAGACAATTCAAACCAGGAGTTTCCTTTGGGCCATCAGAAGCAATTTTTCATGTGAAAAACAAATGAACCATAATTTCTAAAAGTTGACGAGCAGGAGAGGTGATTACATTTATGCGCACACTGGGAACATTTAAAATCCTGAGAGCTTTCAGCAGGAGTATTATCTCTAACCAACTCTCTGCATATCCAACATGTGCAGCTTGAGCAATACCAACTGCCTTCAGGGAGCACCTGAATGGAAAGAGCAAAGGTAATACAGCCACTCTCTTTAGAGGTTAGCAATTTATTGAGAATACAGTTCTAGTAAGGTAAGAAATTCTGGCTATGCTAATGCCATTTAATTTACTGAAGTTGCAAAAATTATTTGTAAACTATAACCTGAAACAAGCCACACGTTACCTTCATTGCTAAGCAAGCCTGATGGAAGGTCGATGGACAATTATCACAGCAGATCAGCTCACCCCCATCACCACAAATTCCACAAGAATCGTCATTTGGATCATCATCACAAGCTTCCTCCGATCTCGATCCATTTCTGCGGGTCTTATACTCAGCATACCAAGCTTCCAGCTGACATGAAGGGAAAGGCTTTCCTGACCCCATGAATAGATTCAGACATGGACAGTTCTGGTTAAATCCAGCATGGTTCTTGAACTCAGAAAGTGATATAGTCCTATTGCAACATGTACAGACCACTCCATCTTTAGTTACCAGGCCTGTTTTTACCACAGTATCATCATCTGGATCTCGTAACTGGATTACTTCGTCCCTAGAAATTACTTTGGTAGCTATCAACCATGATAAGACAGTTCTTGGACCTAAAGTAGACCAATTTCCTTGACAAAAGTGTGTTTCCCCATTACTCGTACTTCGGGGAAGCAGCCTGCACCCTCCCCTGTTATTTCTTTTTTTGGTTCTAGCTTTTGATTTCTGGGCTTTCTTTTTCTGGCTTGATCTGCTAGCACAGCCACCCTTACCTTTGGTTTTGAAAAGATCATCATCCTGATTACAATGCATTCTAGCTTTTTTTCTTCCCTTCTTTGAATTGCCACATGAATTCTTCATCTTATCATTCCTCAACCTTTCATCCCGAATTTCCTCTGAGATGATGTGGATGTTGCCCATGTCTTTATCCTGGCATTCAGGGCTACCGGGAGAATTAAAATCTAGTGTATCATGTTGGTCCAAGGGTGCTGGTTTGATTTCAGATATTTTTTTCGACCTTCTGTGTAACTTCTTTCTCATAACACTTTCATGCATGTCTTCTGCTATCAATTTTGAAGCTCCAACGACCTTGCTAATCTCCTGCTCATCAAGCCCGGAAATTTCCTTACCAATTCTGTTCTGCTTCTCTTGTCTTGAAGAAACTTTTCCAGGGGAAATGTTAGTTTTCCTCTCAAGATCTGAATGAATCTCTTGGTTAGCATTCTCGTCATCAACAAGAAGACTGCTCTCAGATACTGTCAGCACACTTTCAGGACAGCCTGAAATCATGTTCACACAAATTGCATCTTCTTTCTTATACTTGTCAATAAGTGAATTCCTTGCAACTTCGACTTTATTTCCTTTTCTTAAAGAACCAACTTTCTTAGCAATGAAGACAACAGTCACAAAAGGCTCTAAGGCACTCCACCAAAGTGCCCGTGTGCTGGCAAGATTTATTTTTTTCATGTTCTCCTCAATGTCCAACAATGTAAGCGAGAGATCAGACCAAAAGTCATTGATACCGGTCCATTTCTTAGTGCCGGTATCCATTAACTTATGATCAGCTAATAGGATCTCACCCAATGATCTCCAAGCTGACCCAAATTCACGAAATCTCCGTCCCTCTGAGGATATGTATATAGTTTCGGGGCACTTCCTACTTGATCTTTGGCGCTTCTCGATTTTCCATCTGGCAGAACTTAGCAACTTACAGACATACTTGTAGAGAAGAGGACGGGGGTCTTCTTTAGGATCAATCTTTAGACAAGTTTCAGACATATTAAACTCATTATGAGATACTTTAGATCCGTCGTTCAAATGTAGTGGGAAGTAAGACTTCTCACTATGAGGCGTAGATGCACCTGCACAGATCACTCTGGTCGCAAAGCTCTCCTGAGAAACAGGAGACGCAATTGCTTTAAATTCCTTTCCATCACATTTTTCCAAGTTTTGTGACTTGCACTTTTCTGAGACAATGCCACCCAGATAAACTTCTTTTCCCTTTTCTATGCTTTGCTTGAGCAAATATGAGCTAGTTGAAACACCCTTGTTAGATGATTCGACTAAATGGAGAGGTATTGTTTCTCTAGCAAAATCCGAATTTGGAAAACCATTCAAAGGCGATTCCTTTTTGTCCCTTGCATCCAAATGATTATTACCAGAAAGCTTGGCTCTTTTAGCTTTTGTGTTAAAGTCTGAACCATCTTTTGAAGCAGATGGCTCAGAACCTTCTAGACATGCATATCCACTTGTTACCACAGAGTTGTCATTGTTGGAACTCAGAGAGGAATTGACATTCTTACTGGAATCACATTCGAAGTTAATGACTCCAGTAACAAGACATCTTTTAGTAGTATTTCCAGTATCACTTCCAAAGAAAACTTCTCTGAATATCCGATGATCCTCATATGACCCTTCAAAGCAATCATTTCCTAACATCTCGATCTCAGCTTCGCGAAGCATCTTTACAAACTAACTGCATATTCCACTTTACCTTAAATTAAGGAGAAGGTAGATACCTGCAATTATATAATATATCAATGACAAATCAATATTCAGAACTTTAGCAAAGAAGTTGTCAGCAAAACTTCAAGTTCCTACTTGTGTTATCCAAAAAGACACAGATAAGACAGGAAACACGTACAATTTACAACCGCGCCTTTCAATCTCTGACTAATAGGCAGCAAAGATAAGGAAACTGCAAATGGAAACAAAGGAGATCGTGCTTTTCTTTTCTTTTGTGGTATTGTAGGCTTTCAGTCTGAGACATTGATAGTATAAAGGCAAATGTAAGCATGACTTGCGTTAAGTTTCTTCAGGGGAAATGGAAATGGCCATCAGTTTCTCAAATCAAAGAAAAAAGAGGAAAAACAAGAAAACAATCATACAAGCTAAAATCAGAGACCGAAAAGGCCGAAACTATCAGGTAGCAGAGACCCGAAGCCTAGAGAAATCAAAAGATAGAGCAACCCATAGATCAGATTTCAGGAAATTGAGATGTTAATAGAGCCAAGGAGAGCTCAAATAGGGAAAATGCATAAGATTACCAGCATGCAGAGCAGCAAAATCCGTGGATCAATGCTTTGAATCGGAGATAGGTTCTTCCTTTAAAAGAGTGCGAAATCTCACTGAAACAGCCTCATTCGCCCTCATCCTCTGAAAACAAACACCCTAATCCTCTCTCTCTCTCTCCGCAAGTGGGAAACGCATTTTCATTTCACGTTCTCTGCACTCACTCTCTCTCTCCCCTTGATCTCTCGGACGCCACAGAAGCAGACTTTGTCTCTTTGAATTGAGCTTTTCTAGAATTTCGGAAGAAGCCCACCTGTGACTGTGATTCGGTGATAAATCCTCAGTTATCCATGGATAATTGCCGAATTTGATTAACGGATTTTACCACTGAATCTGCTTCATTTCCCCCTATCACTACTTACCATTGCCTATTCTCTCTCTCTCTCATTTTTTTCTTTTCTATTTACCCTTTTTTTTTCTTTGTATTGTGTGCTGTCACCAAAAGGCAACTTCGTTTCTTTTCTTACCAAAAATGCATCTTCATTTTTCACCTGTCTCCTCTTTTTTTTTTTTTAAATAAATCACCTGTCTCCTTTGATGACAGCGGAACGGACCAACGGTTATGTACTACTTAATACGATTAATTACAGAAATTAAAACATAGTTTCAGTAATTAAACACACAATTTTCAGGTTTGACTTTCTTCAATTCTCATATTCGTAATCCACTTCATGACCACTAAAATCCAGGTAATGACTATGGGTTTTACTTAGTGACAAAAAATTGGTATATCTGCCAATTGATCAACAGACAAATTGAAAACAAAAACTAATCGTTCGCATATTAATTGCCAGGTTTTTAACTGTCTGTACTTGTTTAATCTTTAATTTTTCTATATAAGTTAAACCGATATTCTCGACCAAAAAAATACTATAAAGAAAAAGTTAAAACCAATATAGTAGCTAGTTTTAATATTTATAACAGGATATGTTAAGTGGATGTGGATGCTTTGTAATTTGCGCGGGAATCTTTACGTGTCTTAACCATTACATGCGATGATGGAAGTCAAACCCTTTATTTTTAGGTTATTTAACTTGTTTGATATGAAGACGTTATTACATCTTTTGTATTTCCATTAATAAACTAGCGCTACGGCTCTGACTCTTGAGATGTGTTTGTTTCTTCGTTCCATTTTTACTTATGAGAAATAAAAGTACATGTATTGAGTTGTTATTAGATTTAAGATGAAAACGACATTGGCAGATAAATTATTTGCTCTTTTGTATCACAACATACTTCTCAATCACAAAACATGTGAATTAATTAACCTAGTTTAATTTGGCCTGTTAAGTGTTAACGATATAAGTGGAGTTTGACACAAATATTTGGTATCGTTTAATAGTTGTATTATGAACTACACGTACATACCGTATATCATCAATACCCAAAATACTGTCTTAAATACTCAAGTACTATTCAGAAGACCTTGGTATCAGGATATCTTATACCAAACATCCAAAAGCAAATCGAAATACCTAAAAACTTAATACATGCCCCAAAATAGATTTTTATGAAATATTCAAAATAAAATGAATATTATGATTTTCAGGGATAACAAATCAAATCAAACTATCAAACTATATTTAAAATCCAAGTACATGTATCATTTTATATCTAGTATAAATAAATCATAAAATCTATTACCCGTGCAAACCCAAAGTTTTATCTTAATTCACTAGATATCCCATCCACCCATGCTTAACCGTAGAAATAATGTTATTTTTACCAACATTTATGGGATGAAATTATATTAGAAACCGGTGAGATCAAATCCAAACAAGCGGAACGTTGCTTTCAAAACAGTATCTAGTCATATTGTTTGGCACAGCGAGCCAAACAGTTAGCTTTCTGTCTGAACTCTGAAGAACGAAGAATAAATTAAGAACAAGAAACAACTCCCGGCCTATTAAAAACAAATAAATCCCTTAAAACTAAAAACTTGTCCACGTGGAAAAGATGATCACTACTATGTCCGCTTTGATGTTATATGAATCAGATTCATTCGACCAATCTATTTCAAAGAGAAAACCAATCAAGATAGTGATTTAAAATCCATGAATGATCTAAAATAATACTTCCAACTTCGAATGAAACGCTGAAAATTTGCGTTTCTGGCTTCTCTATCAACCCCGAGATAATAATCGACTCTTCTTTGAATTCACAGATTCATCTCAACCAAAAAAAATAATCTTCATACTTCCAAAAAATATCTAAATAATATCTGTGGGGTCATAATCCGATTTGGTTAAGTTTAGTTAATAAATTGCGTGTGAAAACTTGTACATAATTAAAGGGTAGGAGTTGGTACTTTTTCGACCGGTTAACACTACTACTACCATAAAACATTGGAACACTATAAAAAAAAACATCTCCCGGTTCAGCAATTCGTCCGGTTTACTCTACTACAAATATCAAAACGACACCACGTGCTTGCACAAAATTAAGAACCAGGACGTGATCTCGCCAACTACACGCCGGCTTAGTTTACCCGAAAGCAAAGTGGGATAAAGGTTTTATCCAATACAATGACGTGTCGACGTCAAAGTAAAGCAATCGCCACTTTCTACCAATCAGTGCTTGACACGTCTACATGGACAGCCTTTTCCTCGGTGCTTACGTCATCGCATACGTCTACCTTTGATCAAAAGCGCTAAAAAGGAAAGTCGTAAATGGCGTCGTCACTGAGTCTCTCACTATTTTAACCCCATCAGTCACACTCCTTTCTTCTCCACTAAACTCTAATTCCACTTTCTTTCTTTCTTCAATACGATCTTCGTGATTCTACGTTTTTTCCTCTCGAATCTTTGCTATTATGGCTCCATCTACGAAGACGGTACGAGATCATAGTTTTCCTCCTCGTACCTAACGGATTTTTTTTTTTTTTTGATTTTGTAGTTTCTCTTGATAATCCGATTTTTTTTTTTTTTGACGTGTTTTAGGTTTTGATCCCTATTGCTCATGGTACGGAGCCTCTAGAAGCGGTGGCTATGATCACCGTGTTGCGGCGGGGTGGTGCTGATGTGACGGTGGCGTCCGTCGAGAATCAGGTTGGCGTTGATGCCTGTCATGGCATCAAGATGGTCGCCGATACTCTGCTCTCTGATATTACCGATTCCATTTTCGACCTTATTGTTCTCCCCGTGAGTCTCTCTCTGCTAATATTTGGCGTAATTTGAAAATTAAGGAGATGATCGAGGGAATTGTTAGTTTTACCTAAAAAAACTCAAGGAACAGCCGAAAATTAGATCGATCAATTATGCTTTACTAATCAATTTAGCACTCTTGATTTAGTTTCGATAGTGATGTTGAGTAGTTCCTGCAAAGAACGTTGGTTGTATAAAAATGATCTTTAGATGTATCTATTGGAATTTATTTCCTCTTGAACGACTCCATAGATTCTCGTTTCTAATGTTTTCTGAAATACTTCAGAATTGGTTTGCTGATATTACTTTTGATAATATGATTGGTAAAAGGGAGGGCTTCCCGGCGGTGAAACTCTTAAAAACTGCAAGCCTTTGGAGAATATGGTAAAGAAACAAGATACAGACGGACGACTTAACGCAGCTATCTGTTGTGCTCCTGCGTTGGCTCTTGGTACTTGGGGTTTGCTAGAGGGCAAAACAGTAAGTCAGAATTTATCAGTGTCCAAGAACGTTATTTATCTTGTTTTCAGTTCTTGTCTAATGTCTGGATTACATGGGGTTTGTTGCAGGCGACGGGTTACCCGGTTTTTATGGAGAAACTTGCGGCTACTTGTGCCACTGCTAGTGAGTCAAGAGTGGAGATAGATGGAAGGATAGTGACCAGTCGAGGACCAGGAACCACCATTGAATTCTCCCTCACGCTTGTGGAGCAGTTGTATGGGAAAGAGAAAGCTGATGAAGTCTCTAGTATCTTGGTATGTTTTTGTCTCTGCCTCGTTTATCAACCGCACTTCGATTCACAAACCTGGAAATGGACAGAGATCTTAGTGATTTAATTCCTATTAGAAGCTGCATCGTAATTGCTATGGTGATCAAACTTGCTTTGTCGTCTCCTCTTAGACTTACTTGTTCTCCTTCTGAAATCAGCTGGTTCGTCCTAACCCTGGTGAGGAGTATACCTTTACCGAGCTTAACCAAACAAACTGGTCATTCGAAGATACACCACAGGTATATTTGTTCAATTGCCTTCACTTGGTCCTTTAACATTTTCCAAGATAGTCTCTGTTTGATGGTCAAATGGATTCCTAGGAAATTTTTGTTGTCTTTCTTTAGCAATAATCGTTTATGAGTCAGAAAGATAATGCTTTTCTGTTTCAGGTTCTCGTTCCCATTGCAGAGGACTCGGAGGAAATTGAAGCTATTGCACTTGTAGATATCCTGAGGAGGGCAAAAGCAAATGTCGTGATTGCTGCAATTGGTAACAGTTTGGAAGTTGTAGGATCTCGCAAAGCTAAGCTAGTAGCAGAAGTGCTTCTTGATGAGGTTGCAGAGAAGTCATTTGATCTGATTGTGTTGCCTGTGAGTACTAACTTTCAGTTGATGGACATCTATTCGTCTCAAAGAAAGTTTTATGATTCATCGACAAATAACAAAAACAAAAATCGAAATTCTTTGTTGAATCACAGGGCGGTCTTAACGGTGCTCAAAGATTCGCAAGCTGTGAGAAACTGGTGAATATGTTAAAGAAACAGGCAGAAGAAAACAAACCATATGGAGGAATCTGCGCATCGCCTGCTTATGTCTTTGAGCCTAATGGTTTACTCAAGGTGCATAAATCAAATCAGAACTTGAATTGTAGCTTCTTGTTATATCTTGAGTCATTAAACTGAGATATAAGAGATGTATTATATAGGGTAAGAAGGCAACTACCCACCCAGTGGTGAGCAACAAACTTTCAGACAAGAGTCACATTGAGCACAGAGTCGTGGTGGACGGAAATGTCATAACGAGCAGAGCTCCAGGGACTGCAATGGAGTTTTCACTTGCGATTGTTGAGAAGTTTTACGGGCGGGAGAAAGCGCTTCAGCTCGCGAAGGCAACACTTGTGTAAAAATTCAAATAATGAAGTGTGAGAAGGACGTGAATAAAAGGGCGTTAGTTATCTCTCCATTGATGATGAGTGACTTTGTAATGTGAGCTTTGGGTGAGTGGAGTGTGTAGTTTATGTCTTTTATAAATGAATAAACGAGGTTCTTCTACTCTAGGTTATGTATATGGTCCAATCTGTAAACCTCTGACAGAGTTGGGGGGTTCACATGAGGAAGATATTTTAATTTATGGAGAGATATTTTAATTTATGCATTTTCACCAAATTCGCCTGACAATAACTACAAATTACTATTTGCCCCCATATTTAGCTTGGGCGTAATGTTTGTAACCATTTCATAATAGATATCATTATACCAAATTAAGTGCAATCAAATCAAATCAAATCGTCAGTTTTCATAGCTACATTTTGAAGTTTTTAAAAAGCAGAATAATACTTTACGATAATAGTGGGCATTGTTTTCAACTTTCGTTAAAGTTGGGGCCATGTAGTTGCAGCTGATAAGATCAAGGGGTATTACCGTATATTTCGTCGTAATTCGTTCGGTTTTGAAAAGCCGAAACTGCCCTCGAATGATTATCTACTACAGTATTAAACCCTCGCAAAACCCTTGATTTCATTTCTGGCTTATCTGTTTTTCACACTTGCTAGGGTTTTATCTGCGAAACCCATTGAGAGCTTCCATGGCGACGCATACCATTTCTCGCTCCATTATTTGCCGACCGGCGAAATGTCTTTCTTTCTGGTTCACGCGATCCTTTGCTTCATCTGCTCCTCTAGCCAAAACTCCGGCTTCTTCTCTTTACACGTCGTCTCTGCTGAGCCGCTCCCGTCCCCTCGTCGCCGCTTTTTCCTCCGTTGTCCGTGGTGGCCTTGTGTCTGTTAAAGGTCTTTCAACGCAGGCTACGTCTTCTTCTCTGAACGATCCGAATCCCAACTGGTCGAACAGGCCACCCAAGGAGACGATCCTGCTCGATGGTTGCGATTTCGAACACTGGCTTGTCGTCGTGGATCCACCTGAGGGTGATCCTACTAGAGACGAAATCATCGACAGCTACATCAAAACCCTTGCCCAGATTGTTGGCAGGTAAACCCCCAATTCAAAAGCCTCTTTTGCCTGTTCTTCTAGGAACTTTAGATTTAAACAAGTAAAAAAATCCACGGTCTTGTGGTACCATATGTTCTAGCTTTCGATATACTAGAATCCATATGACAGGATCTTACTTAAATCACTCTGAAGCTCTTGTATGATGTATCTCGTTTTGAATATTTCAGTGAAGAAGAAGCGAGGATGAAGATCTATTCTGTTTCAACTCGGTGCTACTATGCTTTCGGAGCCCTTGTGTCCGAAGATCTTTCTCACAAGCTAAAAGGTAATTTTGCTTTCTTTGGTTTTACTTTTCCACATTTCTGTGTTAAAATCCGCCTTCTAATTTGTTTCTGTAACTCCCCAGAGTTGCCAAAGGTGCGCTGGGTTCTTCCTGATTCTTACCTGGATGTGAGGAACAAAGACTACGGAGGTAAGGCTTAGTGTGTTTTCTGTATCACAAACCGAGTATTGGGAGAGTTACCCTAATACTTTATTATACTTGCTGGTTTTGAATTGTCGATAAGGGGAAGTGTCTGTTATTAGTCTTCGCTCTGTGGATTCGCTTCGTCCTCCATACCTTGTACTAGATTGACACATTGGACCGACTTCTATTTCTAGTTAATTTACATTTCTGGAAATAAATTTGGGTGTATATGGTAGACTTGATTAGTGATATCGATATTGAGTGCATGTTTCTGGTGCTTTGTTGAGAGTTTGAATCTTTCTGGTGTTTTCTATTAGAGAGTTAGCTTGATGGAGATTTTATATTTACTTTCAGGGGAACCCTTCATTGATGGGAAGGCTGTTCCTTATGATCCTAAGTACCACGAGGAGTGGATAAGGAACAATGCTAGAGCAAATGAAAGAAACAGGCGCAATGACCGTCCTCGCAACTTTGATAGAAGCAGAAACTTTGAGAGGAGAAGAGAGAACATGGCAGGAGGCCCTCCTCCCCAACGTCCTCCCATGGGAGGCCCTCCTCCACCTCACATGGGTGGCTCTGCACCTCCTCCACCTCACATGGGTGGCTCTGCACCTCCTCCGCCTAACATGGGGCAGAACTACGGGGGACCACCACCACCGAACAACATGGGAGGACAAAGGCCGCCACCAAACTATGGAGGAGCACCACCACAGAACAACATGGGAGGACAGAGGCCACCAGCAAACTATGGTGGCGCACCACCACCAGCAAACTATGGTGGTGCACCACCACCACCAAACTACGGAGGAGCACCACCACCACCAAACTACGGAGGAGCACCACCACCAAACTATGGAGGAGCACCACCACCGAACTATGGAGGAGCACCACCACAGAACAACATGGGAGGAGGTCCACCAAATGCCGGATGGTCAGGCAACAACAGCAACTACCAGCAGCCACCACAGTACCAGAACAACTATCCACCTAACCGGGATGGCAGCGGGAACCCGTACCAGGGTTAAAGTAGTTGAACGAGCCGATCATGCATTCTGGACGATGTATAGATAATTTGAGGAAGGGAGGGAGAGTGCAATAGCAAGACTTAAAAACTCCTTTTGTCTTCAGTGTTTATCAGTCTGGTATTGTGTGAGAGAGAATAGCTCAAGTAACTGTGGCATGGTTAGAACCATTTTACTCTTGCGTTTTTGTTTTTAGTTTATATCCTAAATGGATCTTAAGAGTTGTTAAGTGGTACACTGGAGGCCTTGTGTTGTGGGTTCATCTCAAGTCTTCTAGCAATTCAACGCCTGATTCTGCTTCTAAAGAAAAGCATGAATTTTAGTAACATATCTTGCATAGTTGATCGTTGTGTCTTTCATTTGATCGATGTCCCCACTACGAAAATCGACAACATCGGATCTAATCTGATGCTTGCAAGTTACAATTTTGGGCATGGTCCGAGCAAACTTCAATTCCCGAAACATTTTGGAACTGGTGTTGCGTATCTATTATTGGGCCTTATATTAATTGGCGCCTTATTCTGCCTACCGTTGTAAATCTCATCCTAAAAGCCCAAATTGAAATTCTTGTAACCTTATAAAATTTGCTCGCTTCCCTCTAAATTTCCTCGCCGTGTAATTTTTTTCTTTATTAATTTTTTTTTTCTCGAGTCGCTTTCTCTACGGCTGGACTAGGGTTAGGGATTTCCGGCGAAAGGGGGAACTCTAGAGAGAAATCTCTAATCATGGATATGATCAAAAAGCGAAGGCTCGATGAGAACGGTGGTGGACTCATAACCAATGGTGGTGGAACCATTGGCCCGGTTCGATTGACGCAGCAGGACGCTCGGAAGATTATCGAGCGATTCTCCACTGATCAGCTGCTCGACATCTTGCAAGATGCTGTCGTACGCCATCCCGACGTGCTTGAATCAGTCCGATCAGCCGCTGACTCTGATATCTCGCAGCGGAAGCTATTCATCCGTGGCCTCGCGGCTGATACTACTACGGAAGGTCTTCGGTCGCTTTTTTCCAACTACGGGGATCTCGATGAGGCTATTGTGATTCTTGACAAGGTGACGGGTAAGTCGAAAGGGTATGGTTTCGTCACCTTTATGCACGTAGATGGAGCTCTGCTTGCTCTCAAAGAGCCATCTAAAAAAATTGATGGGCGTGTCACTGTCACGCAGCTCGCGGCATCTGGAAATCAAGGTACTGTCTCCCACGTTTCCGACATAGCCATGAGGAAGATCTATGTGGCGAACGTGCCGTTTGACATGCCAGCGGATAGGCTATTGAATCACTTTTTGGCTTATGGGGATGTTGAGGAAGGTCCTTTGGGTTTTGACAAGGTTACGGGAAAATCAAGGGGGTTTGCATTGTTTGTCTACAAGACAGCGGAAGGTGCGCAGGCGGCACTTGCTGAACCGATGAAGGTGATTGACGGAAAAAATTTGCAGTGTAAGTTGGCTGTCGACGGTAAGAAAGGAGGGAAGCCTGGAATGCCACAAGCTAAGGACGGCGGTTCTGGTCATGGACACGTTCACGGTGATGGAATGGGAATGGCGCGTCCTGCAGGACCTTATGGTGCAGCTGGTGGTTTGAGTGCTTACGGTGGGTACGCAGGAGGACCACCACCGCATCACATGAATTCCACACCGTCCTCAATGGGTGTTGGTTCTGCTGGGGTTGGTGGATATGGAGGTGCTGGGTATGGTGGGCACTATGGTGGATATGGAGGTCCAGGTTCTGGTGGGTATGGTGGAGTTGGCGGTGGTGGCTATGGTGGACCTGGTACTGGAAGTGGGGCGTATAGAATGCCACCAAGTTCGATGCCTGGTGGTGGTTATTCCGAGAGTGGGCACTATGGTCTTCCATCATCTGCTGGGTATCCTGGACAGCATCATCAAGCTGTTGGAACCTCCCCTTTGCCAAGAGTTCCTCATAGCGGAATGTACCCCAATGGTCCGCCAAACTATTGAAAAGGTGAGGTTGTTTTCCCTTGTATATATATATTTTGTTTATTGTTTGCTTTATTAGCTTGGTGTTAAGACTGTGTTGCATTATCATGATCATTGCATTTTTACATATCCCTGCTTGCTAGTTTTGCTTGCTAGAAGTTCTCTAGTTTTTCTTCCCTGATTCTCGTTCGGGATATTTGGCTTAAGCACAAGAAATTCCTGGCGTTATTTCATGCATTTTTTTCTTTCTGTTTGCTTGCTTAGGCTCTCAGTAAAAAAAAGATCTATAGCTGCTAGCCTGCTAGTTTGTGTGTCTCTGACATGTGCCTTTTCTCTTTATCATTTCCTTTTCACTTAGCTGCCAACACTTGGTTTTCAACAACACCCATGTGATCCAGGCATTGCGTCGCGAGCGCTTGCTTTTTTTTTGTTTTTGTGTGTTTTGAATCTTCTGTTAAAGTTAGCATGGAGCTGTTTTATTTGTTAATGCTAATGACCAAATTGAGTTGTAAATGGGTGTTGATTCAGGTTTTTGACAGCTTATTGGGCGAAGATGTGCTTTTTGTGCTTAGTGGTGATTGCCTGATTGCAGCCTCTTTAATCTCTGGAATGATGAATGTATAGCTGCTTTGACCTCTCTGCACTTGACCTGAATGTGCTTGGCCTTTGAATGCCTGGTTGCTAAAATGAATGATTAGAATAGGATGTTGTACTTTTTTTTTAAATTTTATCATAGACATACTTGGCAGATGAGTTTTGTTTGTCAGATTAGTGAGTCTTAAAATTATATGTTGTATTTTTTTCCGACACCCTTCCCTGGTTAATTGATTAGTTATCTTTCTGAAACCTTGATACAAGTATTTGACTTGCCTGTGACTTTTGAGAACATATAAATTTGGCTCTAGAGGCTTTGCGTTGTGATTATCGACAGTTGATCTCTAGGTAAAGTGGTGCATATGTTTTGACCAGTCACCGGGCATTGTATGTGTTTCTACCTTGACAAAGCAAATGGTTCAAGTACTGGGGTCTATTCGTGTCAAAACTGTAACGTGAATCGTACTGAAATTGCGTAAAAAATGTCAATTTGAAGAAGGTGGTTGAAGTCTTGCTGTTATTTCATGCTCAATTGCGACTCATTTTGTTTACCTATATTGGTATTGTATGACATAAACTGTGTTGTTACCGTGAAGCAAAGCTTAGTGTGGTCCCTTGTGGTATTCCAAGGGTAGTGAGGATCTCTCGAGTTGTGGATTTGTTTATTTTCTGACATTATTGTCTCGTGAAAGTCTCATGGCTTGTGATGTCGATATGGTGCTCTGGTTTTCTTACCACGAGTTGCAAAGTTTGGTTTTGGGATATGAGAAAGTGAGATTTTGGTTCATAGTCTCTGTTGGGTCCTTTTTTGTTGTCACTTGGATAGAGAGATCTTGATGCGCTAATGGCTTCTCTTTCTTCTTTCTTGGTTACAAACGCAGAGATAATTGAAATAAATAAAAACAAAAATCTGTCATTGTTGTAGACTTCGTTTTTTGTATTTTTGCTTACAATCTTGTCCTTTTGTTGAGCGAATCTTCGATGCTCCTGACTGAGAACGGAGCGGGCTGAAGAAAAATCCGGAGCTATCAATCGGAACGGAAGTGATGTAACTTGAGCTATCTTCAAACTCTGGTTCACGAAAACATGTAATATATAAATAATATGTGTGGTTCGTTTGTATATTCAAACTCTCTACGTTATCACAATTAATCATAAATCGCGTTCTAACATCCGTTACCGTACACACAAAAGAGTTCGGTTATCTATTTGTATTTGTTCCACAAGTGTAGTGTAAATGTGTCAGAAAAATATGGGGGAAATTGTAAAAGATGTAGTCATTAGCAATGGCATGTTCCACACATGACTAACATGTAGCAAATCATGCCTGTTTTGCAGATAATTACTAGCTTAATTAATTAAAAGCTTAAAAGGAAAAAAAAGAGCGTAAGCCACAAAAGAAACCTGAAATTGTAAGTGGAGCCCATCACTTGGAAAACAGAAAGCGGCTTCTTCTACAGACTCCTCCTCCTTCCTCCCTTCGATTCTCTAATTTCTGTTCCTCTCCAAAAACCCTAAAGTTCCTCCCAAAATGTTCAGATCTATGCTTGTTCGATCCGCTTCCCCTGTGAAGCAGGAGCTTCTCCGCAGAGGATTCGCCTCCGAGTCTGTTCCCCATCGCAAAGTCGTCATTCTCGGCGCCGCCGGTGGGATCGGCCAACCCCTTTCTCTCCTCATGAAGCTTAACCCTCTCGTCTCCTCTCTCTCCCTCTATGATATCGCCAACACTCCCGGCGTTGCTGCTGACGTCGGCCACATCAACACCCGATCTGAGGTATCCACTTCCCTTCCTCATCGCTTTTTGCCTTGCATTTCTGTTGACATTTCGTGGGTTTTTCAATTTTCGGACTAGATTCATGATCTTCCATAATTTGCTAGTTACTTTGGTTTAGTTCTGAAAATCCTTCTCATTGGTGTCGTCGTGTGCATACAATTGATACTGGTTTATTGGTATCATTCTTCATGTGCGATCATCTGCTTTCTGACAGGTTTCTGGATACATGGGTGATGATAATTTGGGCAAAGCTCTTGAAGGAGCTGACCTCGTCATTATTCCAGCTGGTGTCCCCAGGAAGCCTGGCATGACCCGTGATGATCTTTTCAATATTAATGCTGGCATTGTCAAGAACCTCAGCATCGCCATCGCCAAGTACTGCCCACAAGTAATTATCCTATCATCTGTGTGTTTTTAAAGCGTATCTAAGTCGATATTACTATTCGTTCACAAATTACTAAAGGGAGATGTACACAGAGAACGTAGTTTTGCCTTGCTTCTTCTAGTACCCTTACTCTTGATCTGTATTCAACCAAATGAGTGATCTTGGAAATTTCTCTGTCTTATATCAGGCACTTGTCAACATGATCAGCAACCCTGTGAACTCCACTGTTCCGATTGCAGCAGAAATTTTTAAGAAGGCTGGTACCTACGATGAGAAGAAACTGTTCGGTGTTACCACTCTTGACGTTGTCAGGGCCAAGACTTTCTATGCCGGAAAAGCAAATGTCCCTGTTGCAGGTTGGCCTTATCCTCTTCTTTTGCCTTTTCCTAGTATTGTTGACTGACCAATTAGCATTAAGTTACCTGGTCTAAACAAAATATGAATGTTATGAATTGAGACAGCTTCTGATGTTTAGATTCGAATACTTGCATATGCAGAGGTTAATGTTCCAGTTGTTGGTGGTCATGCTGGCATTACGATTCTTCCTCTCTTTTCTCAGGTTGTTTATTGCCTTCCCTCCTCGCTCCTTCTCTCTCTATAATACTGTGGTTGAGTGTCTAATCTTTGTAGCAATTATTGCTTATCCGTTTGGTCTCTTTTCGTCCTCAGATTGTTTTGTTTCATAATATACAGGCCAGTCCTCAAGCCAACTTGTCGGATGATTTAATAAAGGCCCTCACAAAGCGTACCCAGGATGGAGGGACAGAAGTGGTGGAGGCGAAAGCTGGAAAGGGTTCAGCTACATTGTCAATGGCGTAAGTTCAATATTGTCATTTTTTGTTTTCACAAAGATTGTAAGATACCGCCATTACCCACAATCAACTTTGTCACAAATTGCTTTGTTCAATCTCCTCTTTCTGGTATTCTTATTACACAAGTGTCTTTTGGTCATGTGTTTTGTTTGTTCTCTTATGAAACCTGATTTCTGTGGCAGCTATGCGGGAGCACTGTTTGCTGATGCATGCTTGAAGGGACTCAATGGTGTTCCAGATGTGGTGGAATGCTCATTCGTCCAATCTACCATCACCGAGCTTCCTTTCTTCGCCTCAAAGGTAAGTGTACCAAAAACTCTTAACCATCAATGAAAATCACCAGATTATATAGATCAAGATGGTCATTAACCGCTTGTCTCTTTTTGGTTTGCCAGGTAAGATTGGGGAAGAACGGAGTGGAGGAAGTGCTTGATCTAGGGCCACTCTCAGACTTTGAAAAGGAAAGCCTAGAAGCCCTCAAGGCAGAACTCAAATCGTCCATCGACAAGGGAATCAAATTTGCCAACCAATGAGTTTTTGCTTCTTTAAACTATTGATTTTTGTTTTTGACTAAACTTTAGGTTCATGTTCTTGTCTGGCTGCTTTCTCCGGCTTTCCAATTTTCGTGTAGAGTTGTTTTCTTCCTCTGCAGAACTTATAAAAAAAAATCCGTGAATAAAGTCCCCATTACCGTTGAGAACCATTGTGAACACTGTAATAATAATTAATAAGTAAAAGAAACTACTGTTCCTATGTAAAAGCTGTGATTCTTCTTATTCTTCTTCTTGTTACAAANTTTTTTTTTTTTTTTTTTTTTTTTAAAAAAAAAAAAAAAAAAAAAAAAAAAAAGAATCTGTTAATCTATTTATAAGTTGCATCAATTTTAATTTTATGTATCTGCCTTGCAGTATTGAGTTATCTACAAACAGATGAAAGTGTACTTGTTGGTTATTGTTGGATCACGAGCCCCTTCTGTCTTTATGATTTTTATTTTCTTACTTTGATGAATCAATAGATGTCAAAAGAAGTGAGAGAGTGAAAGGACATTATGTCCCCTTCTCAATGCTTTTCTTTTATTTTACTTCTCTTTTTGTAAACAAAATAATTTTCTGTGGAAATAAAATACTTAGTAAAAAATTTTTTTGGAGAAACGTTTTTCAAAAAAACATTTAGGCCTTGAATGGAGATGTGTTTTAAGTATGGTTTTAGAGTGGGTTGAGTGGTTAAAATGTGAACCACTTTTAAACTTTCATTCAGCATATCAATTACCATGTGATGTGTTTTTTTATTTTAAATTAATAAAAAACTAAAAAACTATTTACGTTTTATTTTGCTGAACAAAATTCAAAATACACTATGTACAGTGATAACACCACAATGTTGGTGTGTTCGAAAAACATGTGCCTTTTTTTTCTCCTATCATTACACCTTACGTCCTTTTTTTCTTCAAAAAGTCTTTTTTTATTCTTTCTTTTCGGAAACTACTAAAATAGTAATTTATTCTTTCATTTACTAGAAAAAAAAAATTAATGTTTCATACAAGAAACAAAAGGTTTTTTCTTTTTATTATATGGACCGATTCCCTCGTTGATTAATTAACGGATGTGATAATCATCTTTAATTAGATGAAGATGTTATGTCGAACATTAGAGAAAATATTGTAGATATGTTATGGAAAAATCAAAATTCTCGATATTAAATATAATTAGTTATTATATGTGTGTTGTATTTGAATTAAATTTGTGTAAAATATTTTTATATTCTAAATAAAAAAAATATTTTTGAAAACAATACAAAAGAATATAAGTCATAATTTATTTTAATTTCTTTTTAAAAAATATTTATTTTAATTTATATACAGTATTTTACTATTTGAACCGCTTTTTAAATTTTTTTCCATTCGCACATATATTTGAACCGTCTGATCCGCTTTATCCGCACTTGTTCTGCATGATCCGTTCAATACGCTTTACCTACACTTTATCCGCTTTATCCGTTTTACCCGCTTTAACCGCACCCGTTTAACCCGCTTCTCCATTCGGAGCCTTAGTAAATTAGTTATCCGATTACCGAAACAAGAAATATTCTCCATTTAGTGTTTCTATTTTGAATTTTCTCCATCGAAAATAAGAAATAGATCTATTTAGTGTTTTTTAAATAGTTCAATGGTTTTTATTTAAAAGATCTATTCAGTGTCTTATTTTTTTGAACTCTTTAATTTGCGTGTATGGTCTCCGGAACGATCTAATAGATTTGAAGTACTATTGTGGGATAAACACAACAACAACAACAAAAATATGAGTAGTAAATAAATAGAGACCCTTGGAAAGTGACAAATAATATCGAACAAAACAAACATAATTTTGATAGCGAAGGGACGGAAGGGGTGTTTAATATTTTATTCAACAAAAAATGAAAAAAAGTAATGTAATCAAATTTATGTTTTTAAGAATAAAGGAAACATAAAGACAAATGAGTCTATATAGAACTGATCCGAATGGTACTATCGATATAACATACGACAAAAGGCACGAATTTGCCAGTCAAGGGTAAAATCGGGATTTCGTTTGATAATCAAAGGGTAAAGTAGGTGAAGTGTTAATTTTAAGTGGAGCCATTTGTCATGTGTCGCCACGTCATCAATGATTTAGTAGCGAAGTCATATCCTACGTGCCAATCCTACGTCACGTGTCTTTCGCTCTTTCTTTTTTTTTTTCTTTTCAAACGAGTTGTTTTTCCATATTTGCATGTTCGCTCCTTATACTGTTGAAACAAAGCAAATTGAGCTTTTTATTTAAATTGTTATTGTTTGAACCCTAACTCTCACAAAAAGCCAGTCAAATAATGTAAGGACGTTTTCGAGTATACCAAATTACCAACCAATGAAAAACGTTTACAGAAAAAAATGGTAGATACTCGGTGGATAATGGAGAATTAACTGAAACATGTTTCCAACTTTTTTACATAGTTTGCAATTTTGTGTAAGAATTCTCTCGGAAATTGTTTATTCACATCTCCAATACTTTTTCGTATCTAAATCTTTGACCAAAAATTCAACTTGTTACTTATGTGACCATTCTTGAAACATGATTCCAACTTGCATGTTTTCATTTTATATTACTGACAAGCTAGTACTCATGAGTTGTGACAGACCAAAAGAGTCATAATTATCCACAAAGCATTGTGTGTCCATGTTAATTACTAGCTTATTTTCACAAAATAGCTTTATAATAATCGATTATTTTGTTTCATAAAGGGTATCGTTTGACATTTTTAAGAACAATCGTCCTTCATTTCGTTTAATTAATTGTCGACTGGATCGTCCTTCTTAACGTTATGAAGAGAAACAATAGAGTCTATACTTCGCAGATACACATATGATATATCGTAAATGAAACACGTTACAAAAACAGTTATTCAGATGATAGATATCTCGACATGCTTCTAAGTGTGTGCTAATAATAAAATTGTCATAACTTTGTTACTGGCCGTTTTGGACGAAGTGAGTGCATGTGTATTTGCGCAAAATCCCTAATATCGAAAGCCGTCATGATTGGCTTCCAAAACCCACGTTTGATATATGAGTCGAAATCTTCTAACCGTATTATGACTGGAACAAGGTTGGTTTGAAGATTCCATTCCATATTTACACATTTGATTATTGGTTAGACATTCTGCTGAATCTGTTATACATTTTATTATATATAGTTGGTTAGACACTCTATTAAACAGTAACGTTTATTCCATTTTTACGTTATAATTTTTTGGTAAAAGATGAATTGATCTTTCGTTATATTGATATTATATATATTTTTTAAAAAAAATATTAATTGATGTTAGACGTCTTTCGAACATCCGATTAGTACCTAACGTCTCCGAGAACACTGAGATTAATGTAAAATCTTATCAGTAATATATAACATAAAAACAGAAAATGTTATTTTGTGAAAAAAAAAGGATCCATACATACTACTTGCCAAGTTGGCCATATGCCAGAAAAAATATTTGATGAGGCATACCTATCGAATTCTGTAGGATATCAAATTGACGTTATTAAATTATGATTTTATTTAATAACTATTGACGTTATTGTGCTTGATAGTTGAATTTCATATAAACTCCCATAATCAAAATCTGGTTACAATCATTCTATTTTGTTGTGTTGCGATAGGTGCATGACTGTAATTCCAAGTGGAAGCTCTTTTGATTTAATTAGTTAATTATGCAACCGTGGGATGACATATATTCTCTGTTAAATAACCTATTTAATGTTAACTATATTATTTATTTTGCTTGATCAATTATTTAATGTGTTCGTATTAGGTTTGTCAATCGACCCTTTTGTATAATATGTCACTTTCTGATTTATTATTCCATTAAAGTAGGTGTGTATGTGGTTTGATAGTAATTCTTTATATATAGACGGAATAGTTTAAAACTAACAAATAATGCTGCATAATATATATATTTTTTCAACTAAAACTGATATAACTTAAGAATATGATATGATAAGTTGCATCAAGCTTTTATTTTTGCTATAAAAAAAACGCATTGAAAACTATATGTTAGCTTTACCGTACGTGTGTTCAAATTTTAATATGTTATAGATTGTGTGAACAATAATATGGTTTTGTTGTTTTCCGTTTAATTTTTTTTAACAAATTTGGAGGTATTTTGTGTTAAATATATTCTAACCACAAGATAGTCCATAGGTGAATTAGTTGTGCGAGTTGTGTAGTAGTCAATTGGTTGGGATTCAAGAAGCATTATGGAGTCCCACCAATTATTTTTGAACTTGTGAAATTCTCAAAAGATTTGAAATATCTCCGTTGAAGCTTAGATTGTCTTTTACTCTCCTTTATTAGTTTATTTATAAATCTTATTATTTTTTTAAGTAAAAAAACATTTTCTATATGGATTTGGGTTATTATAATTTATATGTATGATACGGTGAAAACAATTGTTTCGACAAGTACCCTTTTCTTTAAAAATTGTTTCGACAAGTCAAGTAGGAAAGAAGTAGTATTGAATTTTAGAACAAAATACAAGGATCCTGTTTTGTATACTTTTCTGGTTTTAAGTGAAGTATTATGAGATTATAAATGTTAACCAAAAAAAAAGAAAAAAGAGATTACCTTATAAATTCTAAGGCAAGATCAAAAATGAAAATTTCATAAAAGTGTTGTAAGCGTATAGACTAATATGAAGAGGGTTGCTTAGTTGTGTGGTATATTAGTATATTGTATCAATTGTGTTGTGTGATCAAGTTCGATTTTCGGAATAAAATCTGCTTTAGTTAACTATTGAGATTCTTACAAGAAAGAAAAAAGTGGAGAAGTGGAGCATCAACAAGACCTTTATATGGGTCAACCCTTAAAAGAAAGAAAGAAACCGAGCTGCACGAAAGGTTTAATTGAACCTTTGACCCACCCAATACCATAGCTTTTAGGGTATTTATTCATTTATTGAATCTGGAAACCGCAAAATATAAAGTTCTTCTTTCCAGTAATTTCAACTCTATAATAACTAGGGAAAATTGGAAATTAAGGATATTTTTTTTAGGATTTGTCTAAATATATTTTTATATTTGAGATTTGTTGATCTATACTTTATATTAATTGAAATTCTATTATACTCTTAATTTTGTGAGTTAAGAATTTTTTTTTTCACAAATTTATATTAATAATTTCGTGACAAAAAAAATTATTATTATCAAACCTTGTATTTCAAAAAAAGATCTAATATTAATTTTAAAATTGAAAATTTTAATTAAAAAAACAAATTCACCAATCTCGCTCGCTTTTCTTCATCAACAATGAATCTCCACTCCTTGTTATTAAGCGATCTCCATATCCTATAAATTATGTAGACATGCAGCATATTCATCATTGGCACAGAAACAAAAACTTTGATATGAAAGAAAAGAGGATCGATATTATGATTTTGAAAAAAGCTTTCCATGTTTTTTGGTTTTTAAGGTTTTAAACTATTTAGAACACGTATTCTGAATTTGTAGAATGTAATCTCAAAGATATATACGATTTCCTTAACTAATAGATTGCGTAAATATTTTATTTTCTTATTTTACGATATTGGTTCCCACATTTTCGGAATTCTATAAATAATTAGAATTGATGTTCTAGATTAATAGAACACAGTGTGAATGATAAATAACATATTCTAATTTATCGTAGAAATAGAATAAAGAGTAGATTACATCTTCTAAGTTATTTTAGAACATAGTGTAAACTATAGAATTCATATTCTAAAATTTTAGAACTTCTACATAATCTGTGTTCTAAAACCGTAGAACATCTACGAATTCTATAAATTTATAGAACATGTACAATATGTAGAATATATAATCTAAAATTTCGTAGAATATGTATAAAATATAGAAGGTGAATTCTAAATTACTAGAATGTTTTTTTTTTTTGTTTTAAACCATATAAAATTTTATATTTTCTATCATATTTCCAATTCAAAGTATTATTAGAATTTATTTTTTTCTTTTTTTGGTTTTTTTTATAAGAAAAAAAAGATAAAACAAATAAAATGACAATTTAAACATAAAATACAACTCTTAAATAAAGGTATATTTGGACAAATCCAAAAAAAAACATCATTTATTTCCAATTTTCCCTAATAACTAACTAATGCGATTGTGATATAGAAATTATATACATGAATATTTACTGGTAAAACAATCAGATTTTTTTTTTGGGTTGTAGATGAATAAAATTGGGAAACGACTAAACTTTTGATTACCCAAAAAAGAAAGAAAGTAAAGGAAAATGAAAAGAGGAAAATTGAAGGGATGAGATCTTTAATGAGAGCAAAACACTGTCATCTTACCAGTTGCGTCATCATCAACCCACGACACTCTCCTTCTCTTCCTTCTTCTCTTATTTTACTTTTCCTTTTACCTTGTCTTTAAATTTTCCCGAGAAAACAAAAAATCGAAAAAGCTTTCTCTGGGTTTTTCTTGATTGGTCAATTGCACATCTCACTTTCTTTCTCTCTCCCTTCGCTTGCTTGCTTCATCTGTTTGGTCTCCTTCTTGCAAGTACAGAGGCCAAGAGAGATAATTTAAGCGACGTAGAGTGAGATTCAGATATGGGTTAGTCTCCGATTTTGATAAATTCTCCTCCTCCTCTTCTTCTTCTTCTTCTTAGGCTTTAGCTATCTCTGGTTTTTAGGGTTAGGGTTTTGAGGTGAGAGGCAAGTATGCGTGAGTTACATCCTTTTTGAGTGACTCTGGATTCCCCACCGTCTAACGACCGCCGTCGCCGCCGTCGCCGCCTCGACGAAGAAGACGCTGAGCCTCCTCAATATGCTCAAGCAATGGCAGACGACGAAGCTCACCACTTCCTCCACCCTCCACCACCGCCGCCTTCTTCAATGAGGCACCGTGCTACGTCCGAGGCGGCGGACACGGCGAACGGAGGCTGCGGAGAGATCGTGGAGGTGCAAGGAGGTCACATTGTGCGGTCGACGGGAAGGAAAGATCGGCATAGCAAAGTCTGCACGGCCAAAGGCCCACGTGACCGGCGCGTGAGGCTCTCTGCTCACACGGCGATTCAGTTCTACGATGTTCAAGACCGCCTTGGCTTCGACCGTCCCAGCAAAGCCGTCGATTGGCTTATCAAAAAGGCTAAGACTTCCATCGACGAGCTCGCTCAGCTTCCTCCCTGGAATCCCGCCGATGCAATCCGCCACGCCGCCGCAAACGCTAAACCCAGAAGAACCGCCGCCAAAACCCAAGTCTCACCGTCGCCGCCGCCGCAGCAGCAGCAGCAACAGCAACAGCAGCAGCTACATCTTCAGTTCGGTGGTCCACGCAGAGCCGTTGGATTCGACGGAGGAGCAGAGCATCCGAGTAATAACGGTAACGAGTCGAGTTTTCTCCCGGCGTCAATGGACTCAGATTCGATTGCTGACACTATAAAGTCGTTTTTCCCGGTGGTTGGCTCTTCGACGGAAGCTTCTCCGAATCAGCTTATGCACAACTATCATCATCATCATCATCATCCGCCGGATTTGCTTTCTCGAACCAATAGCCAAAACCAAGATCTCCGTCTCTCGCTGCAATCGTTCCCGGATGGTCCACCGTCGCTTCTCCACCACCACCACCACCACCACGCCGCCTCCGCTTCCGCCTCCGTCGCAGAGCCTGTTATGTTCTACGGGCAGAGCAATCCGCTAGGGTTTGACGCATCGACGGTGGGTTGGGAGCAGCAGTCATCGGAATTCGGAAGGATTCAGAGACTGGTGGCTTGGAACAGCGGCGGAGCAACCGATACAGGAAACGGAGGAGGAGGGTTTCTCTTCGCTCCTCCTTCGACGACGTCGTTTCAGCCAGTACTCGGCCAAAGCCAGCTTTTTTCTCAGAGGGGTCCCCTTCAGTCCAGTTACACACCCATGATCCGTGCTTGGTTTGATCCTCACCATCATCAATCCATCTCCACCGACGATCTCCACCACCACCATATTCCTCCGCCGGTTCACCAATCAGCAATCCCGGGTATCGGATTCGCCTCAGGTGAATTCTCTTCCGGTTTTCGCATACCAGCACGGTTTCAGGGCCAAGAAGAGGAGCAGCACGACGGTCTCACCAACAAACCGTCCTTTGCTTCCTCTATTTCTCGCCATTGATAACAACCGAAACGAATCCTCTAATTTCCAGGTTATCCCAAAATTCTGTCCTTTTTACATCAAATTCACTGCTTTTTGCACTTCTTGTTTATTGAACTCGAAAGCATTTTTGCAGGGCTTGCCAAGCTTCCATTCACATTGAGAGCTTGGCTTAGATAGCTCGGAACAAGGATGGTGTTCTCGGTTTGTATTCAATGGCCTG